>VRMD01001987.1:0-14702 GCA_009872375.1 Sminthurides bifidus | reverse complement strand
AAGTGCTGGCTGTTGACAGCCAGTTGATTGCCGTAAACGTGCAATTTCGAGGGTCGTGTCATTACTTTTTTGTCTGGTTCCAATCCCCCTATTTCTCACCGTTTTACTCTATTAGCATTGGTAAAAAGTGCGGCTCAGTTTGGAAACGTCACCCCATTAATTGAGTAACACTGTTGTTTTTTGTCTCCCGTGTTGTGCACTGATGACTGTTACTCCGCCAGGTGAAGAATAGCCACTCTCATTGTAGCACAGACGATGAGCGTAAACCTGCAGTCTGCCCGGCCAACTTCTCTGGCAACGCTGACTTGTCAAGGATGGAGGGAAGAATCACGTGTTGCTATTCAAAATCATGCACCTTGACCCTTTGTACTTTCTGTCTTCCTTGCCTTTCAATAGACATTTAGGTTCAGTATTTAGGGAACGTGAATGACGCAGCCTATTGTGGACGTAGCGACAAGTAGTCTACTTTTAATTAGCTGCTACTGTCCTTCCTTGGAGTGTCGAAGCCTCAAGTGTTCCAAGAACAAACGTCTTTAAAGTGACTCAACTTCTGTTTTCCCAGTTGCGTCTCTGGCTTACTTTTTGTCATCCACTGTTTTCATGTTGCATTTTGACTTTTAGGCTGTCAGTGTGACTATTTTAGATTCTTACATCGATCAGTGCTTACAACTTCTGCCGTTACGAACTCACATTACGTTAGTTTCATTTCAACGGTAAACCATGAGTTGGATCATGGTGAAGAAATCAAGTAATGGAGCCGAATGCATAACACAACTGACATGCCGGGAACCCGGTACTGGTGAAATTACACTGGTCTGTTCAATGTATAATTTTACCTCATTTTACAAACAACTCATTTTGCAACTAACCGCAGCTTAACAATCCTCGAATTTACTTGAGCAAGCCTCTCGATTCAAAAAGGCTACTATTATAGTGGCAAACTTCATTGGCAGAAGTTACCGAACCAGGATGAGTAACACCCACCTAATCCTGATCCTGACAAAGTGTTCCCAGGCAGTCATGCGATTAGAGAATGCGAGCGCAAGCTGCCGATTGTAATGATGACTGAGGAATTAACAAGGCACGGGATTACAAGCACGGTGAACTTGAAATCGAACCTGCATAACCACCAAGCGTAACTATTACACTTTTATTCGTCCACTTTTGCATAAATTAGGCCTCGGATTGCAGGTCACGGATTGAGGAATTTGAGAAAACTCTGTGACTAATTACTACAAAACAGCTAATTGTCCTTTTTTCACCATTCATCAGTCTTAGCTTAGCGGCCAATGAAACAAAAAAATCAATCTATTTTATATAACAACTTGCAACAGTGTCCGCCATACAAAATGAGCCTTGAACTGCCTACATACTCTCACGTCCAATCTGCTCTCCTTTTTCGGTTGCTGCTTCGATTGCACTAATTAGGGCATTGCGTACCCCGTATTTCTCGAGCTCTGTTCACTCCGGCAATGGTGGTGCCACCTGGTGAGCAGACCGAGTCCTTGAATTCGCCCGGGTGGCACGTAGGATCTTGCAAAAGGAGTTCTGCGGCTCCTTTCATTGTCTGAGCTGCTAGTTTCAAGCCAATGTCTCGAGGAATGCCGTACTTCACGGCGCCGTCAGACATGGCTTCGAGGATGGGGAACATCTGGAATTCAAGAAGATTCATTTCATTCAACTAGCGGATTTCACCTTTTATAATCTTCAATAGGTGTGATGGCAACAGGAAGTAATTCGAAACTCGTAACTGTGAAATGAAGCGGGTATTTGCTGGATCAATAGCTCTGTAATTGCACAGAATTTTCGCAAGCCATGAACGAAGAATTCCTACTGCAGGAGGGAAATCTGCCTGTAATTGCTTACAATACCGGTGCATTCCAATTGAAATATCTTTACCCTCCTGCCAAGGTGTAAAAGTTCACGAATTGATACTTGAGCCATTTCGCAAGCAATGGCACAGACTACGCAGTGATTGCCAACTTGTTAATGGGTCATGTGCACAATTTCACGGTCGAATGCACCCTTTGTCCACTTTAGAATTCATCATCGTTCACACAATCTGGCCCTCGTTGGCGTCTTCTGATTACGTTCACCTCACACTCACAACCTACGGTATTTTCAGCATCTTTGCGAGTAATTGACAATACCACTTACAAATCCAATTCCGGAGCCGAATAGACCACAGTAGGCGTTTATCTGAGGTTCAGGAACCTGGTAACACAATCCAATTTTGGAAAAAATGGCTTCCACATGTTCCCGGTGTTCTTCTGTGGCATGATCCCCCATTGCATACACTGAAAAAATGCAATCATCAATAACAATGAGTTTATAAATGCATTGCAACCCGTTGCTATTCATCAATGGCTCATATTAACTGTCCTATTCCCAGTGCTTTACTGTACTGTAATTTGAAATGCAAGTTGACAATGATCACTGAATAACTGCAGTGCACCGTAACAATGGTACGACTCCACTCACCGGAACAACCTAATCCGACTCGGACAGCTATGTTCGGCATGACTCGGGCGACTCCGAAACGCGAGTGGTCACCATCAAACATGGCTGTGGTGAGCGTGTTCTTGAACGTGAGTAACGAAACTCCGGCAAGTATTGAAATGTGCAAAGGCTTCGAGTCCACGGCATTAGGTCAGTGGAACTGGTCCAATTCCAGCGGCAGCGTCGGCAAGATGTTGAGGTTTGACGGCCCAAATGACTGTGTCCGTTGCCTCCAAGACGTCCACTGAAAACATGACATTTTGTTTAAGCCCAGCTGTTGGAGGCCTACTTCAGTCATGATAGAAAGAATTGAAGAAAACTACTGTTTACTTACAATTTTTCTCGGACACGTTGCACCCTACATTTTCCCATTCTTTCAAAAAAACGGGTTCGGGACTACTGACAAAGACTTGAGAAGGCGCAAGTATGCCTGAAGAAAATCAAAACAATCAATTTACTTAAGTGCATCACGTCCAAATTAAAAAACTGCTCTTTCCTCTTTCACTTAGAGGGCTTGTGCCAACGTCTAAAGCCGTACTTCTAGCTACACGTAAAATTCACCACCGTTACCTGATTTGAACAAAGCAGACCGTATGGACGAGGCCATGTTACCCGCCCCGATAAACCCTAATGACTTTAGCACTGACATTTTACTTTTTATGAGTTGCGTTGAGTCGAAATTAATCACAATTTCCGTCCTTTAATTTAAATTATGAGCCGCATAATTAGGTTTCTGTTTCTATAATTTTCGAGCGAAGTAAAAGAACCAAAGGAGATGTACTTCTAGTTTCAACACAAAGCAACACACACCATGAAACTTAATTTCATTAATGAGGCAGGAATACTGTTCTATGTACGACGTACTGTCACTGCACTGTCACTGTAATGTTAGATGTATCTGCATTCAAATCATTGAGACAAAGTACTACGTTGTTCCCAAATCCCTACCCTGTAATGTATAGAAAGTAAAGAGAAAAAGTCTGCTGTACAATAGCCAGTAGCCGTGGGCATTAAACTCTTTCTGGTGTCAACAGGTCAGTTTTTATCTTCACTTCATGTTTTGAAAATACTCTGAATATAAAACTGCCATGTATGCTTTAAGTTCTACAAAGAGGGGGACGAGATTAACAATTACGCATTTCCAACTTTCCTCCTCCGTTCTAACTGTATCTGGTACAAATCCTCGTCACGGCCATATAAGCACCACATTACTTTGGTATTAATTTACAGTTCCAGTACCAGAACTTCAGATTTCCGCAATCGCATTAAGGATACCTTCCTAAACGCATGCAGCGGAAAAGTTCAGTGAACATCGCATCAACTGCAGTCTCAAGTTAAACAGTGTCGAAGAACTTGGTTCGTTAATTGTGTCAAGTGAAGCGTCGCAATTTCATCTTCGGTAATCTTCTCCAGCCTCAACTGTAAGAGGAGCAATAATGATGCGATGCATTAGCTTTAGTTTAATGGAGAAAAGGCAAGGTAAGTTTTAAACGCGAGACGCATTTCAGTCTATGCACCGTCCTCTAGAATTACAAAACGCATGGTGTCGTAGTCGTATTGATGTGAATCACGAGAGACTGGGGGGAGATGGGACAACCTGAATACTTTGAGAAACTTATATGCATCAGTTGTTGATAATGTAAGTCCTCAGTTGCATTCAACAATGAAAAACAATTTTATGGCACTTTTTCTTGGCTTGTTTGTCACAGAATCATGTGTAATGGAGCGTCGTCGTCTCCAGACTTATCAGACGAACAAATCTCGTGTGTACATAACCTAGTATTTAAAACAGTTTACTCATCTTAATCCTAGAAACTGTAGTTTATCATATTATATTGAACAGCAGTTTATATTTAAAAGCATATAGAGATCGTCCGTTACTGTCGTTGAGCATTGAATGTTTGTTACAAGAAGCACCGTCATCGTGTCATGTCTTTCCAGCGTCTTCTGCAGTTTTTACCCGCAATTAATAAGATTCATGGGTCGGAAGGAGTTGTATAACGTAAACTAGCCTGCTTATAAGGGTACAAAAAAAGAACGTCTCGTGTCCTAGTCCGGGCAAACAAGTCTCGCAATATTGTAGCAGCATTATAAATTAAATTGAAAAAGTCATTTCACCCCTCGTTCCTATCAAGCTATGGAAAATAATCCTAATTATCTAACAAGTTCAACAAAATCAACAAAAGAATGAAATTTAACGCAGCCATCTTTTAATGCAGTAGCAAACCCAGTATAGTTTTCTGTGCTACTGCTCATCAATTCAAAGTTTGTTGCGCTTTCACGAGGATTTCTTGCTCGCATTCTCAGCGATCAAATTGCAAGAATATTTGGCACAAGTAGCAGGAGCTTCCATGTAAGCCCGAGCCATTCTCCTTAGTGGTCCAGGCATGTTAACTTCAAAACGATAGATCATTCTGGAAAGATCATGATGACGATTAGAATTTCATTGTTACAAAAACAATCACTCCATGCCTACAGATACTAAATCGTCAAACTGTTAGTCAGCTGCACACTAAACTGGTCATCATCTCCCCAATTATGGCTGGAAATTTTGTAAAAAGCTGCGAAGCTAATAAACGTACGCGTACCTTGTCACAGCTCTGTCAAACACAGATCCTCTACTGACCCTGCTAATCTCGCAGGATACTCTCTCCATGCACTTTTCACTTTCCAGCACACTCCGGGCAAGGTTCGTCATCCTGTTGCTGATATCCGCGAATCTGAAGACGCCAAAGGTCCTCGTGGTTGGGTTTGACGGAATGGTAATGACAGGGAAGGGAAGGACGAAAAGTAGCAACGGAGCCAGTAACAGCAGCAGTAAGGGCAGACCGAACAGGAACATCAGAGGGAGGAATCCAAGGCCCAGACCCCCCTTCAAAAGTCCCAATAGACCCAAGCCTTTCAGCCCCTTCAGACCTAAAATTCCAGCAAGACCTCCGAGTCCAGCTCCTTCAAACGATGATCCCTCGGCATCCAAGTCATAACCTGGAAACAAATAAAAAATTAGCATACCGTTGCCATAGTGACGAGCAAGTAAAACTACGAGTTACAGCACAAAGGCTTGAACTTACCATCTCCGTTATTGTTATTGGAAAAGAAAGTTGATGAATGGCCACTATTCCCTCCATACTGAGGTCCATAAGGCTGCACAGGCTGCTGCTGACCTGCATGATTACCGCCGTTATAGCCATACTCCTGGGCAGCGTCAGTGTAAGAATCTCTGTTCCAGTTAGGCAATCTGCTATAGGCAAGGTTACCGGCAGGAGCACTTCCCACAGGATAGTAGTTACTAGACCGATACTGGGCATCGCTACTAGCAGTAACGTCATTTGATTCAACGCTTCCAGTCAGCTCATTAACAGTGTTTGAGGATGCCGCAGCGACTTTGCCTCCGTCGGGGCTGACTTGATACAAACTTCCGGTGACAACAGTACTGGCCTGCGCAGCACTGCAAAAACTTAAGACCAGGATGACACTTGCAGTGGCAAACCGGAACTTGCTTTTGAGTCTCAAGGCTGCTTTTACCATGATTGGTTTTTAAAATTGCACTTAATAGGATGACACTTGCAGTGGCAAACCGGAACTTGCTTTTGAGTCTCAAGGCTGCTTTTGCCATGATTGGTTTTTAAAATTGCACTTAAACTTTCAATAATTACGTTTCACAAGATTCACCTTAGCGGGTTTACTGGTATCTAAAGCTGAGTTTCATTCCACTCCGGAGAACAACGCCGAAACCGTCAAATGCGTTTTGACAACTGTGAATGAAAAACTGCGGATTAATCTTTATATAGTCTCTTGACAATTTATGACCCTTTCCTTACTGACCCACATTGTTGACTTCTCCCGGAAATAAAGGCCGTTCGAGTGGCTTGCGAAGCGAAGCGTTCGTCATTCAAACAGAACGTGTATCATTTGTGAAACCCTCTCATAAACCTACAGGGCGATCGTTTCTCTTTCACCGTCATGTTGAGGAATATGCATATCAAATCAGCCACGGTTACCCGTCTGGTAACTTCCTGTTACAATTGCCATCCCTTGGTGCAATTTGTATGGCAATTACCAGAGTTGCCGGCTGTGATATAGTGCTAAGCGTCACCACATAGCTCATGCATGTGGTCGTTCGCACTGCCGTTGCAATTATAAGCCTTTCCCTATTTGTATTCGCGTGATTCATTTCTCCTGACATGAAGTCAAAGGGAATTTTCAACCCTGCCCTTGGGGCAGGTGATCCTCTGGCTATGACGTTCAATCTCACTGACCAGAGTCCATTCAAGCCTGGGCTTTTTAGAGAAATGCGCATGAGTGACCGCCGGGACGTGAATATGTTATTGTGCTCTGTTTGTACACAAGGCAGTATGCTGAACGTTTTCGTCTTCATTTGCATTTCATCTCCTGGTTCATCACACCAGATACATTATGCATTTTTAGGGTCTTGCATGCGTCACACCGTCATTCTTCTTATGGACACCATGTGCCACGCATTCCTCCGTCCCACGATCAGAGAGACTTTTGCCTAATGATTAGAGTCGCCAAACTCTCAAGACGGATTGGCTGCAGTCATTAATCATTTAATGATTTACATGTTTCACTTCTTCGTACCACAGCTATAGTACCGAATGCGGCAATGGGGCTGAAGTTTTGAGATTCCAAAATTGTAACTTCTTTTTTAGTGGGTTTTCAAAGCGGTGTTTAATATCCTGAATTAAAAAAGGTAGATCAATGCACGTGCGTCCTGAGAAGATGCACGTTTTCATTAACCAGATCGTATGCTAAAAGAATTAAGGATGCGAAAAATGCAATGTTATAATGTTAAGGGCGCGTGGCTGTTTGATGAGAGACTTCTTGAAGCTCTTTGGAGGTTGCAAGCAGTGAGCAATTTGACTTTCAAAGTGTACTGAGATAATCCTTGTAAATCAAGAGAGAAGACATACAACATGTTTCAATTGCGTCATCATTATTAGATCCCACGTCAGCCAAAATTGTAAAAGCATATATGCAGGATTCCGGCTATTGATCGACAGTTGAGTCACACTTAGCGTTAGCGTATCCTGTTTTCAACTTTCACTTTTAAACTTCCTGCTGTATCTATCTAAAGAGAAACATCTTTTTTTTGCTGTTTGCATAATACCTGTTGTAAGAGGAGAAACATTTACGGGACAGCAACTGTCGGGAAAATTCGCGTGAATCGGTACTAAAATTGCTTGAACTTGACCAACCGTTCTTTGCTTGATTCGCGATTTGTCTTTGTCGCGTTGCTATAGGAGTTTCAGACAAGTGATTCATTCACAGGAATGCAAGTCTGGTGAAAGGAGAAGCAGAACAGAACAAAGAGGGTTATTTTACTGATCTTTCGCGTGCAGCTTCCTTCCTTGGGTATGATTTAACTTTTGAACGGCATCGTGAATTTTAATAATGGAGCGTATATTTTACTATTCGAAGCTTCTTTTTTGTGTGTCTTAATCCTAAGCAACAACATCTGCACGAAGTTACATAGCTAAGTATAACATCCTCACACGATTCATCGCTATTCTAGCTATGACTATTGTGAAGGGGGGTATTAAATCTAACTTGATTCGCTGTTATGTACTGTGAGAATTTGCTTCTGTAATTACAGATATTCGAACTTTGACTAATTCAGGCAATACTCGTATCGTCGTAATACTTTCCACAACGTTAGCCACCAGAATGTAAACCAGTATGCCGAAGTACCTGCGGCTGTTGAGTAGGGTTTACAGAGTTCAGGGCGTTATTTACGTCTTGCTCAATCCGTTTCCAGTCCCCGACTGACGTAACAATCCGTCAGTCCTGGAGATGATCCCTTAAGGGCTCTAATTACTAACAAAGGTTTTACTCCGTGTCTTATCCTTATATCCTTACTTTAGAAACCAGCAGTATGGGTACCTAATCATAATCAGTGTAACGGTATTTATTATCACATCAGTGTTACCTACCTACCTAAATGCAGTTAAGCCTCAAACATATTTCTATCATTTCACCGTCAAATGACACGGTTACCATGGTGCTCATGGGCGGCTGATATGATCGTACATATCGAAAAAGCCAAATGACGGTGAAATGATGGGAGTAAGATGGACGCTTTGGAAGTCAAGATTAAGATCATGCGCCATTTGATGCTTCTGGACTAATTAGCCAGTGAGGTTTCAACAAGATGAACGTGTGATTGAGTCTGGAACTGGAAAGGGCCGTCTATACCGGATGTAGTGAGGACATTGAGGCCCTGTGGCTTCAAAGTTGATATATTTGCCACGAACGATGAGACGACGAAAAGGATGCATGAAACCATTTTTGACTATTTGTCGCTCTTAATTGTTAAGTCCGTAAAAATTTGCCAGGAGAATATCTTGACTGAGGCTACACAAAGTTGCTGCGGATTGCGGATTGGGCCAGAGAGCCCATTCATAATGAAAATTTTGGCAGTAGGGCATCTGTGACATCTGACACCATTGATGAAGCTAAGAATCATGTGCCATATTGTTTTCGGTAACCCTGTTCCAACGACCACGTGAAAGCTAACTAGTGTAGCTGAGCACAGGTTTAAGTAAATGTCGAAATCCCACATTTCTCAGTCCACATTTGTACATTGTAGAAGTTGTACATATATGAGTTCAACGTTTTGTTAAAAAAACAATATGTCCTAATTCACTTCTGATTGCTGCTGCGGATCCGGGACCAACCCTCCCCAGCATTGTGACATGAACTCAGCAGCCAAGATCTCTATCACGGGCTTCGGGCTTGAAATGTAACTCAAGTCGCAGACTGTATCCTCTGTCAGACGGAAAAGTGTATTGAGAGAAAAACTTGCGTTGGCATCTATTTTGGTCATGCTCTGCATTTAAATGCCCACCTCGTACCGATTGATTGAATAGGTTGTAATTGCCACAGTTTGGTGTCACCTATTTGTGTTTCGCATCAACATTAACTGACCACATGTCTGGGATGGTACACAATTCATTATTTCAGCTCATGACATGACAATGCACTATGAACTACACATTAAAATCCATTGGTCAGCCTACCGGATAATAGCCGGCCCAACCTTGGAATCCTTCCCGAACGACTTCTCTGCATCAATCTCATCTTCTCATCTCCACATCAGTTTAATTCTGGCCTAGGCGCCCATTTGTACATTAAGTCCTCTCAGTCGTCTCATTACATCTGTAAAAACCCTGCAGCCGTTTGTACATCAGGATTAATATTTGCAATGGAATCTGGCGATCACCCACATTTCTAATTATTCTTTTGCTAGCTTCATCAATTCATCTTTCGACATGAGCGCGTGCCAGCGAGTTATTAATAAGTGCGAATTCATATGCTGCAAGCGTCCGGCATTCCATCATCGCTTTCTTATCTGCCATGCTCCGTTGGCCCGAGAACCGTAGCGCCAAACCCATTCATCAGACCAGGCGTCTGAATTTCAAAATTTCTCACGCAAGAATGTACTTGTTCCTCGTCACCAACGAAAATCAATCAATGGTCAAATGGTCACTTATGAGAAAATCAGGCTATGGAATTCGAGCTCAATTGTAAATGTTTCTCTGCTGCGTGCACGTCCAGAATAAGAATTGAAGTAACAGTCTGCTAATGTCTTCACTCAGGGCTTATTTTTGCAATGCAAGAATCTCATCTCATGTCCGGGCTTCTCTCTCCGTCTCAAGGCCTGAGAATCAGTCTTCCATCAATTTTTCTCCCTGTAAAACTAACCAAGCTGACACCAACTTAAGATCATGAGGAAACTTCTAAGAACTTGCAAACGGCAGCCAGGTGCAATTAGTCACCTGCATTTCCAATTCTAAAACACACAGGCAAGATAACACCAACGCTTAGCATCTGCACGTCAAGTTCACGGTCACGCGCGTATTAAAAAGCCAGCTCATTTCACTACTTCTCATTCTCACCTCCGTGAAACTGTGCTACTGTGGGCTCAGATCCATTTCCGTTTCTGGTAAACAAAATTCTTTGAATTGGAAGCCCTCAAGCAAGTTGAATCCAACCCGAATGACCATATCAAAATCAGGCTTGCCTTGACCCCGCAAGTACTGTAATCCTGGCGTATAAACATACTGAGGCCACATCTGCCTGACGGGTAAAATAGCCAATTCTGAGATACCCTTCTCAAATCAGCAAATCAATCACCTGCCGGTCAGGAACGCAGCCTGAAATTGGCAAAAGCGGTTGTTAATTGCTACAGATGAGGATGACAATCACAGGTGGGGAACCAGAGCGAATCCAATTTCACTTGCGCCACGTGTAAACCATGTCAGTCAGATCATCGTTACGCTTGTCACGCCTCGTATTCAACACTCCGTCATCATTCATTACAAGCCCATTTCGTCAATAGGTATTTAAATGTGCGTGTACTTTCGTAGAATTGTCGGCGGTTGGTCTTTAATTTGGGTCTTGATTCTCTTCATTCAGCTGCCCTGCTGTGGTCACCTGTTTTAGTAACTCTTTTGTCACGCCTTTGTTTGTTGTGACCGAAGTCACTACAGTGCAGATTGGCGAATGGCAATTTTTTTCATTCTTCCATTCTCTTCAATTCATGCGTAGGCTTTCTTGACGAATTCTCCCATTATCAATTGTCAAACAACAGGAAACCACGTGTTGGCATTTAGCAGACGAGTGCCATGTTACAAATATCTTTCAACATGCAGCTTTTCAATTTGAACTTTATCACCTTAACATAATTTCTGAAAAAAAAACTGGACGATAGCAGCAACTAACGAAAGTTATACATGCATATTGCCTTGAAACAGAATTTTCATTCCATTTTCACGAGCTCATTGCTCTATTTCCTACCTGTTAGAAATCACCATTCATCCAACTCGCTTCGTTTTCTAATAGCCTGATAGATCTATAGTAGCCATGCAATCCTTCCACACCTGAGCAAGGAATAGGATTGCTCTATTCCAGCACATTCAGTCAGGAGAAAAAGAATACCGATTTCTCTTTCCAGCTCTCACAACTGCTCTGCTTTGTATAGCCTCTCCGTATTGTTTCCATGGGTTGAAAGTGAATGCTTTCCTTTTCCGGACAAAGTCACCTAGTAACCCAGTTCATCGTACTGCTGTTCCTTGAACAATATCGAAGGAAACAAATGAACTGATCAAGTATCACCGAGACGGATGATAGACTCTTCTCCGAGTTCACCGCTAGTTCATACTGAGGTTAACTAACCCGTTTTCTAGGGCATTAGCAGGCACAGGAGCTCTAAAGCCTCTAGAACCTCCAGTTAGACTCTTCTGCCACTGCTAGCCCCAATACAGAAAAGTTGAGGAGGAAACAACACGGCAGAAGCTTTCAGCTTTAGCCATCTTGATCAGTAAAGAGAAACGTTTCTTTTCCCCCTTCCCAACCTTACTAACCCAGAGACTGAAATGTCTACTTCCAGCAGCGGAGTCCATTTTGCTTGCCATGTTGTCTATTGTGGAAATAAACTACTTGAGCACTATGAAGGCATACTGCAGATTTGTCCAAGCTCGCAGTTTTCAATTCCTGGGGGAAGAAAGAAGACAAAGTAGGTTGAAATGCATGGAACGTTGGGAGAGTAGGTCGCGAATTCCCTTTTGCCCATGTAGTCGGGTAGGTAAGGTTGCCGAATAGAGCAGAATGGCAAGGGAAGTTGAATCCCCCTTCGAAAACTATGTAAAGGGCATGCACTTCAAACTTATGCGAAAGCGGAAGGAAGACAAGGCAAATCCGGCTCCTGCTGTATTGCTGTAGAGTTGGTAGCTTCCCCTTCGCAAACTGAACGCATGTTTGCAATCGTATATTCGCATTGGTTCTTCTGCCAGTTTGGCTTTCTCAAGACAGCTTCCGATGCATTGCAATGCAAAAGCTTCAGCGACACGATAAGCTGGTCACCTCCTAGTTGGAAGGAGTTGGTTGACGAGTAAGCGCATTCGCACAAACGTTCCGCATTCTGGTGAACGTGGTTTACTGCACAGTGAGTTCTTCATCTCCTCATGGTTGAGATAGCCTTGTCCTCGGCATTGAGAGCAGGGGGATAGCATACACTTGGCTTTTTGCAAACTTGCTATGGTTTTCGCAACCTTTAATGCAGAGCAGCAAGGTATTCCCACACACTTCCTTCCCTCGTCCTTGTGTCTTGGCACAATTCCAGCAAGTGTTTCATCCTGAATCCTGGACGGTGTTCAACAGGCTGTTGGTTCGCTAGGTAAGTATTGGCTCGTGGAGAGGGAGAGCCAGGAAGGAACGTCCCGTCCCCGGGTTAGTAACCTTGTGAAAAATTGGCGAATGTGCAGCTCCTGCCTCAACATGAAGCTTGGAGCGGGGCTGTGGGAAGAACGGGTAGGAACTAACCCTCCGTACATCCCAAAGTAGGCAAGATCAGCTCCAGTTTCAAGTTTAAGGACAAGGTGAGTCCTTGAGATCGGGTTTGGTGAAGGATATGGAGAAATAGACCAAGGGTACGGAGATTGGGAGTGAGAATGGTCCACATAAGCAGCGAGTTGTGCTGCTTGAGCGTCTGTCGCTCATGGAAAACAAGTTCAAGGTTCATTTCCCCACCAAAATAAGAGGACAAGGTGAAATGAGTTGGAGAGACACACATGAGAATTCAAAACATTTTAGGTCAATGAGATTTCTCAAAGAATATGGGTGAACATGAGCGGCAGCGCAGGAATCGCAAGGACGTTTTCTTGCACTTCTTCAAAATTTCTCCAACCAACCCATTTACTTAACCTAGAGGCATCAAGTGTTCAATTCAAGGACCAATACCCTAGCAAGGTCCTGTGCATATTGGCAGGAGCTTCGGCAAATGAGTGAAGACTAGCGTGGCTTCGCTTGTCTATTAACAAAGAAGCTTGGATGCAAACATTTACTGGTAAACTTCATGCTCAAGTAGCCCCTTCCGTTTTCCTTGTCCTGCTTACCTGCAGGAGTGGATGCAATGTTCCGCATGCAGTTCAGTGCTGATTGTGGGCATAAGGTCGAGATCAGATCGTACCATTAATCGTAGCCTTGTTTTGGATTCTGATGCTACTGCATTCGTGTCAACGTTTCCACACCCTCACCTTCATTGTTGAGTCGTGGCTTCCGTGTGGTGGCTTGCCAAAGGTGTCACTCCAGCTCCATTGTTCGTTAGATATTTGCAGTGGATTTCGTTCATATAGGAGGGAAGAAGCCAAGGAATGGTAAAGTTGCTTGATTAATGTTTCGAATGAATGGTTGAGTTGGTGTTGCCATTGTCCTTCGGCTTAGGCATTGCAAGATTGATACCACTTGTGGACTGGTGTTATGCATAAATGGAAGAAGTCAAATTGCATTATACCGTAGGTTGAAGCATTTCAATTTGATTTCAGCTATGCTGGATGGCTTTTGGGATCTCTCAATCAAGTGATAGCTTCAACTGCTCCTATTGAGCCAAAGGGATGTTCGTGGTTGCTACGCTACGTATAATTAAGTTGGTGGTTGTTTTGAAATCCGTGAAATACTTGCCAACAGTATGATCAGTTAAAAATGCTCGGGAATATCTTTCCGTAGAAATGAGCTTTTGTTGGAAATGCTGATGCTATAGGTTCATTATAATTAGGAACCGTCTTCAAATGCTCCATGGTAACATTAACATTTTTTTCGTCTTCAAACTATTTTAAGTCACCTTTGATGCTTTCAAGTCCTTATGACTGTAGTCTCGACTCTCGTATGAAAACTCTAAACTCTGTGCATGCACCTGTGAATTCAGCTTTAATGGCTTGATGAACCAATCATGTTAATAGTGATGAAGTTGGGTGTCGGTTGTGCTCGACTAGGGGCAAATCCTTTGAAACGCTAAAGCTGCCAGGAAATTTCAGGTGATACAGGTAAAAAGTATAAATAACAGTAACACAATCGGACGAAAAGGCAAGTTCCTTTTTTTATGACAAAATGGCAATTGATGTAAAAGAAACTATGAAGGCAGCAATTTAGTCTATCAAAACAGTGCACACCACTTTAATGATTGGGAGACGTTTCCTCTTAAAATTACATTCGATTCAAGCATGTTTTGTTGCACTACTGGAGACGCAACGATTGACCGATTGAGTGTTTTTATTTGTGGGGATGCTCGGGCTATTCCTACTAAAGGTCCCAAATAAAAAACAATAATTATAAAAGGTAAAAGATAGAAAAGTATCTTTGTTGAACCGATTCTTCAAGGACACTCCCGACAAAGACAATGATACTGG
>VRMD01001986.1:0-14705 GCA_009872375.1 Sminthurides bifidus | reverse complement strand
TTCATTCCATGGTGATAATTAACATTTAGTGTGTGTTCAATGATTTAAGTTGTCGTGATGATAAAAGAAATAGTGAAGAAGAAAATGTAATTATGATTTGAAAGATTAGATGATTTGGTGGTGCTTGTGATTTTACCCGGAAAATCAACATTTGGTGGATTTAAGTGTGCTAACTGGAACTGAATTAGTAAAAATCATTAGTAACATTTCCACCCACTGAGCCAAGTTCTGGAAATCGGTCATAATTGCTTAACCACGTTTTGCCGACAACAAGGTAATATTTTTATAATTATTCTAGTTTCCAGCACGTTCTTTTGAAGTTAACGACTGTCATTTTTGCTTTGTGACTTCATTGGAAGAAACTCATTAGTTTTGGCAATATGACATAAATCATGTGTAATTAGTCACGTAGCCTTGTAAAACATGGTTTTCTTATCTGTTCACTTGCTTCCTCATCTATTAATGATGAAGACTGCATCTGTGTTATGTGTGGAAGAATCTGATGTTGGATGCAAATTAAGAAAATTTTGATTTTGGTTTCTTTCAGGCATTGTCATTGGAGCTCAATATAGCGGGGTGGAAGCTGGGAATATCTCCCGGTGACATTTCAGAATACAAAAATGGCGAAACTGCGATTATCCTGTTTCCATGGTCTCAGAATGACAGTTATATTAGTGCTAACTGTATTGCAATTTTTCACAAACGAAGGTATCTGCGGACACGAATGCAAGTCAGCAGCAGATTTCTGCACAGCAATCATTTGAAGGTCAGTGCAATGAGATGATATTGAACTTATGTACTTGCCAATAACAGCTTATATTGAGAACTTTCCGTTATGCCAATTTCCAATTGCAGTAATGCATTCAAAGTAGAGCAGTCAGTGGAGTAACGAGGATGTGCTTAAAGTTTGGCATGGTTGCTACGAGACAGGGGTTTTGAATAACGGTAGCAGTTAATTGTAGCAATGATTGTGCAGTTTATTAGTCGGTAAGGGCGCGGTCTTCTCTTGGCGACGTCAAGGAGCTAGACTAGAGAGACCGCATGATGATTTTTTGACAAGCTAAAGTATTGGATCGAGACTTCAGTATGATTTACGTAGTGCCTGGTCTGAGTGTGCATTAATTGGTGTAGTGCTTACCTTGCAAATTAATCGTGGGAGCAAAATATGTAGGGGTAAGCTTGCTGCGTAGCCGAGAGAAACGCACGCTTCAGGTTCACTCATTGGCATTTGTTTGTCTTGTTTGCAGAATTTTGCCAGAACCAGAGATGGTGTGCCTCATTGACGGGAATCGAAAAATTAGCATTGGAAGCCATTAAGTATTTGCACAGTCAACTGGATGATGACCAGAATGGAAGTATTGACTTGAGAGAATCTGATGGGGTGTAGATTGAATTACATTCTTGGAATCGACAGAAACCGGTGGTGTGATTGGAAGAATTAGAGAACTCTTTAGCTTAAAAAAATGATTTCCCAGGCTTAGCACTAGGCTTGCTGAGTCGAGCTGTTGTTAAGCAGTAGATCTGTTGATGATCTCATAAGTTGTGCTGCCTTTCTCAAATTAGTTTCCCAGGCATCATACGAGGTTGTGGGAGTAAATCAGTCTGCTCGTTTGCCAATAGCAATGAAATATATTGACACCATGCTGGCAAGAATATTATTTTGTCGATATCACTGATGATCTGACTTGTGTATCACATAACTCGTTTGGGACTGTCACACGGTCTGAATTGATATCTATTTGTGACCAGTATTGATGTATAGTTTAGACACAGCATGGGTATAAAGTATGGATGATTTCGTGTTCTGTTCTGATACATGTTGTAAGATTGCTACTATTGGATGCATAAAGCTCCTTGTTTAGCTAACAGTAACAGTAGTTTCATGCTTTTCTAACTAACTCTTATACTGGTTGCAGTTCCTCCGAGAAGAACTTCAATATGCCAAAGGCGCTGAAAACCGACACAAAAACTTTCATCGCAACAACGACCACCAGATCTCGGTCAAGAACCTATGGGATTTGTGGATCACTTCTGAGGTCCACAACTGGACGGTGCAACAGACTGTGGATTGGCTGAGTCTCCACGTCGGCCTTCCAGACTATGGGGCTTTGTTTTTTGAAAAGGAAATGAACGGGACATACCTACCTTTACTTGCTGCCAATCAGCAGCATTACATCAGCCAGACCGTCGGTATTAAAGATCCAAGACATAAGAAGAAGCTATGCGTAAAAGCACAAGATGCAGTACTCTTCGGATCACCGAAAGATAACATGAATACTGTCAAGGATGTCATCCTATCCACATCATTAGCATTGGCTCTTACAGCAATATGGGTCGTTTACCGTCGTTACAAGAGTTCTCAAGGGGAACTGCTGAGAAAGCACGAAGAGATTGAAAAGTTGAGCAGAGCCGCAGATGAACTGAAGCAATTGCAATTGGAGCTGGACAAAACCAAAATTGAAAACGGAAATATAAGTAACTCTGACTCTCAGGCTACACCAGACCAGACTGAAGAATTGGGCAAGCTAAGAGAGGAAGTCCATTACTTACGTGAGCGCCTTCAGAGAACAGAATCTGAATTATCTGACAAATACTGGATTGCCCCGCCTCAGTTAGAACGTCTGTTGCTCGCAACGTACGACCTGGAGAAACGACAGTTTGCCGCAAAGCATGCCGACGCTTCCAAGCGTCTATCTCAAGCACGAGATGCCTGTGAACAGCTGAAGGAGAAGCGTAAAAGCGTGTACCGTGCATTCCTGGGAAGTGTTGATAATAGCAAAGATATAGGAAATGTAGAAGCGCAAATCGCACAAACGACAGCCATTTTCAATGCCCTGACTTCGGAGAAGCGAGAAATGGTTCTGCGATGGAAAGAAATAGGAGCACTTTTAAATATAAATTTTTTAAGTAACGACTCTATGAGTATGAATAGATCATTAGGATCTATTGGCAGAACAGCGTCTTCCGGATCGGCCCGCTCGAGTTCAACACGGCCAGCTTCTATACTGCATGATAGTAGAGAATTCTCTTCATGATGACACGAGATTGTAATACAATTGAGTCAATGAGATTGGAATTTGAAATCCTCAACGTAAAGGATGTTGTAACTGCAAGGATTGCAGCCACCTGGAGAATTTCCCAATGTCGTTAAGCCGCTCCAAACCCTCTCCCTTCACGCCACGCACATGTCCCCTATTGTGATATGTAAAAGACAGTTACTTTACATCACACACGTCCACAAATATACATTTGCATTTTGTGAAAGCTTTTTTTCATGTTTGGCTTCAAAATTATAAGGTGGATCTCTGTAAATAATAGGTACAATTACCATCTTCCTTGTAAGTAATCCCATGTTCCAAACGATATTTTTAGAGATCCTACAATTTATACTGCTGGAGTTATTCAAAAATATTGTCAATTATGCATCATTTTCTATCCCTTTTTCAAGCAACGGTACTATCATTTTATGCGAAACAATAAGTATTGTGCTCTATTTCTATTTATACAACCAGTTCTTTCTTGGAAATGCCTTAAACATATTGTAAGTAGCTGTGTAACATGTGCGTTAGACTGATTGATTGCATTGTAATCTTTCTATATTCCATTCTACTTTCACCAAGTTTTTAATCGACAGTCAATAATGCTAGGGCTATGTACATATAGATACTGAAATAGGATTAGACGTAGTTCTAGTTAGTCATATTCTTTTTCGATTATGTATTAAAATCCACTCTGAATCATACAGGATTTAACAATTCCTTTATTTAGTTCAGCACAATTATTGTAATCTTATGCCAAAGCTTCCGTTTTTTCAATGTTCGTCCTCATAACGCGTGTTTGCATATCTATTCGACCATGAACTATGACTAACAGCATGATGGGAAACTCTTGTAATCATGAACCAAGGATGCATTTCAGCAATGAGAGCTCAATTATGCCTTCCTTGTGGCGTCCCATTCTTGACCGACTGACCCTTGGATAGACGATTATCTGCCACTTGACCCCTGATTACTAACAAACAGAACTCATCAACGACCAACCTCTGAACTTCTACCGTATCTGTGTTTACGCAAGCCTTGACAAGCCTTTATGTCCCCAAAGTCTTTCAACTGATGACGTTTCTGATAATCTTGAACTGTATCCTATGCCAGCTCAAACATTTACTATACAAATGAGAACTTGCTCACTGTCCAACACATATCAGTAACATTCTTGCTATGCGTTTGAAGTGGTTCACCACAGAGCTCCAGCTACAATATCCTTAATCCAACTTCTGTATTTAGGATTTGTTCAAACTAACCCAACATTAGAGTCTTCATGACTTGAAAGTGAAAGACCTGCTTAAGATCTTTCGCACGGAAGATCAAGTAGTTGTCAAAGTCCCATCACCAATTTCACAATGGCTGAACATCAAGTGACTTTTTTACAATCAGTTTTGTGCGTGTTTTGGATCACTTTTCCCTTTAATCCCTTCGAGTTCAGATTGTTCGGCTGCTGAAACGACCCTAGTTCTAAAATAGAAGTTTTTCTTTCGTTGGTTACTTTGAACTAAGTTTTCAAAATGAGCTACCCAGATTATGACGATAACTGGTGGCTGGAAAAGTCCACGGAAATCACACCATTACTTTCCTCTTCCGGCCGAACTAGCCGAGTCAGTTTCAACTTAGAAAGGAATTCCTACGGTGCCTCCACCTCAACTCAAGCAAGTGTAAGTTTTATCTTATGTTTCTTGTTTAAAGTTAGGAGCAACATCGGAGGTACGCACTCGAGATACAGTGCTTATGGCAATCACAAAAAGATATTGAACCGGTACTCTAACGGTACTGCATTGTTGCCCATGTAAAAAGAAAACAGATACGATGCTACCACAATACAGTTTCGACTCTATCCAAGACATTAGACTCGAATTTTAAATTATAATCGAATCTAAAAGCCCATCACAGGTTCATAACTCATAGCAATCGCACTTCTTGCCCGCGTCTTAATTACAAGCAATAAAATAGCATGAGAATGATCAAGTCTGCATGCACTACCAGCGAAAAAAAATGAAGGAGCAAAGGAACCGTACGAAAGTATTGCATTGTTGCCCACTCCGTTAGTCAGTGAAAGGGGGAGAAAGTTTCATCAAGCCCAAACGACTATCACAAGGTTCGTGCACATCTCATGTAGGCGGCAGTGGAGGAAAAAACGTAATAAAATTCCCGGATGCGGTGAAGTGTACAGATAATGAGGAGGGGAAACCACTCAATTTCCTCCGTTTTCAGCTCATTCTGCTAAGTTTCAATTATTCAAAAGAATATTCTCGGTTTTTTAAACAGCTTGAATGGAGCTTTAATGCTCAATTTGATGGGGCGTAAAAATTAAATCTTTAAAACGCTGTTGGAACAACTTTGCTATCCTCCAGCAACATCAGGACTTTTCCCCATCAGTCAGTCTTTTGGGTCTTTAATTTTTTTCTTGAGAAGGCAACTTCTAGCTGCTGCTTTCATTTGTGGCTTCAGCTAAAAGTCACGAGCAAAAATCTGCTGACTTCGTTCATGTGGTTGTGGGTGGTTGCCACTGCACAGATGTGGAAAAATTGTCCACGCTTCCTGACATCTCGTTCATCATGCCCCTGATGCATGATCCGGTAAAGCTGCGACAATTTGTGAGGGAGTCGCACTTGTGAATGAGAAACATAAAAGCGATCCTTCATCGCAGCTTTTCAATCATGTAAATTGCATCCGAGAGATCTGGTGTCCGGATGCAGTTCCTTGGCTTGTTTGCTCGTAGTGTACTTTTTAAAACTTCTTTTCTCATCAAAGAGTCAATCATCCCGAGGGATTATGAGCCCATTAAAAGTTGAAACAGAACTTGTCAAGATGACAAGTTCGGAGATGAGGAAGAAGCGTGAAAATCTGTTTGATCCTCATCGTCGAGGGATTTCCTCTGTTTGGGTTTAAAGTCCTATGTTTACTTTGGAAATGAACGTTCTATTCTTGGTGGCATAGGGAAAAGCTTGTAAGCGGCTCATCTCACTGCAGCAGCAACACGGGAGACAGAGAAGATGACGCATTGGTAATCGCACCAAAGTATATCTGTTACAGACGTCAGAGATCAGTCATCCCGGAGACTTTTCTCATTCCAGTCAGATCCAGTAACGGTTCATCTAAGTCTTAGAGATTTACGGTTTTCGAAGTAACAGCTAATAATCGGTATGGGCACCCATTGGCATTTGGGGTAAAGCATGTTTCATTTTCATTTCAAGGTGAGGTGCACAAGTAGTGGATGCACCATTTGATTCCCGTGGACACGAGAGGGAGTGCAGGTGAGGGATGAAATGAAACAGAATGCAATGATGCAGTATATGTTACTGCTGTAGCAACGTTATGGACAGAGGAACAAATTCGTTATGATACAAACTACACGATAATATGATGTTGCGCATAACCGGTGTCCTGATGGCATGCAGGAGAATGCAACTCCGAATCTTGTGTAATGATGCAAGAAAACATGAGAGAGAGAGAGGAGGAGAGGTAAGAGCTTCCGCTCTTAGACCCGAGGCGATTTTTTATTTTGCAACATGCACATGGCTAAGCAACAATCCAGGGTCAAGTTAACTTTGATGTTAAGCGGATCCGTGGAATTCAAGGTCTAGACTTTTTCACAGACACGTGGAAGCAGGTCAGTTAGCAATATGGCTCACGCGATGTGCGAAGAGAACGTCATAATTAGACGATAAATTGAATCCTTGGTTTAGTCCTTGGCTCGAAAATACGTCTGTGGATAATGTAATTCAGTGTAGAGGTGCAGTTTTAATTTCTTCAATTCCTTTTGACACAAGTTTTGTCAGCCATTTTCCAAGGAATCTACCCCTAATAAGGGTACACAACTTACAGCTAGTTATGTGTCATCAAGTCCCGACAAGCCCTTGAAAGTGCTGAAAACAATGTGTGTTTGCTTATTAAAAGCCTTCGTTTCCTGGAACCGGTCCCTGTCACCGTTACCTCCGAACCGACAAGTAGAATTGCCGGGACATAACAGTTTATTGTCAATTTTCAATTATCAAGTATTCGGAAGCTGAGAATAGTGTTGCCTAGCCGAATATTATCTCGCGTCGTTAGTGACTGTATGTACTGAGGTTTCGACATGGGCCGCCGTCGTTACGATGCTAACGACTCCTGGTGGAGGAAAGAGCCAACCGAAAGGACGCCATTAATACCTCCGCCTGTTACCGGCCGTAAACGTAAGGTCAGCTTCGAATTGGATCAGAAGTCCTTCTGCAACTTCACGTCAGCTCGAGTAAAAGTAATTTTTTATTTCATTTTCGTATAACGTTATCAAAATTGACGGTCTGTGGGACGTACTTGAGGATTTTTGCCTTTCGAAATCCACAACAGTTGGTTTTTCATCAGTAGAACTTTCTAAGAGAGCACCCTTGTTCACAGCATTTGACACTTGGTTTACGGTACTTGTGGATCTTGGGGAAAACAGGTTTCAATCGATAGAATTCAACTATGGGAGTGTGGAATCACTCATGATTTCACACTATGACGTTTTGCTCCTATCCTATGTTGATTAAAAGCGTGCCACTTTGTTTACTTTTCCAATCCAGTTTGCTATCCATAGTCTTCCTTGTGAATGAACACGAGGACCCTTTATTACGTTAGGGAAACAAAGTACAAATAGTGTGTGAGGCTTTTGCTGTATCAGTCTCTTCCTGGATGCGCTCTCCGCGTTCATGCATGAACGATAATCTGTCGGGCTTCGTCTCTAATCTCCATAAGAACTTGTCATGGAACTAGATCAAGTTGTCACGGGGCTTGATTGGGGTGTAAATGTGGTAGATTTCCAGCGCTTGAATCATTCTGGCTAGAATTGAAAGCGAGTTTGTATAGTTTCCACTGCGTATCCAGATCCGTGTTTACCGATGAATTCATTGGCTTGATTCATGTAATGTGTGGAGGAAGTTCTATTGCGGCTAAAGGCTTATTTTCTACATAGTTGCAGGACTTTAGCTAGTAATGAAGTCGCAGTTTTCTGGCAGAGATGAGGAAAGAGTGGATTGACTCATAAGTTACCTCCAGTGCTACGATGCTAGCCATTATCTTTGAGCAACCTTGACATTTGACCCTGCTGATTTTTTTAGGCTGCATCATCTTGTTTACGCCTGTGCCAATGAACACCTTCCCCCATTCAGTCCTTTGAAAAATGGAAACAGAAGCTTGCCAATTCATCAACTCCAGCTAAATAATCCTGGACATTACAAGAACAGAATAATTGGAACCAGCCATATTTATACTGCGATCCTTACATATGCCCAATATGAATTAAGCTTGGTTGACACATTGCTACTTAGGATTCCTTAAATTACCCTGGCTGTAAATCACGTTTAATGTGAGGGCACATAAGCTCGAGCTAAATACCCCAGATTGAAGGAATGCTCTTCCAGGGAACCAACTGCAGTTGTACTTGCTTCATTCGTGTTTTGTGACGATGTCGAGATTAGCAGATCCCATTCTAGTTAGGAAAGGCGAATCAATTGAGGATTCGTGGAAGGACGAAAGCGATTCGGTTCTGTTGCATGAAAATGTCAAGCAGCTAAACCAGTATTCATGTGGTGGGTAAAACCCATGTTGAGCGAAGAGGCTTATTGTCTTCTTGATTTAGTACAAAATTGTGGGCAGATTCGAGGATGAAATAAAGGAGAAGATGTCATTGTCATTAGCTATCCGGCACAGCAATCAATAATGGTGACTGCTTCATTGCATTGTTGAGAGGGAGGGGAGAAAGCAAATAATTCTAAATGAACAAGTTTCGAATCAAACTATCGTACTCTTCCGGATGAGAAGGGTGTCTTTCTTTTCAACTTAGAATGTATCACCTATATTCATTGCTACAAGGTCTGAGGCATGCACGTTTGGCTAACACATTGTGAAACTGGATACGGAAAACTCGTCTTGCATCTCGAAGACATGAGTTTGTCACACTTAATACAGGACTTTTGCTTAAGAGAGATGACAGTCGGATGCGGTGAACCTTTATTCTTTTACGAATCAATGTTTCAGAAACTGATCGTCTCCCCTTTGATTTTTGGGATGCTGCAGGGAAATTTATACGTGTGGGGAGGAAATTTAATTTGACATGCTGTGTGAATTCCCCTTTCGTCTAAATTAATTTGTCCTCTCATTCATGAAACCACTTTGGTCTCGAGCATGGAAGCGGATCCATTTAATTATGATAAAAGGCTTGCATCAACCCATCTTTTCCTCTTCATCGCACCTCTGCTTGTCGCCCGGACCTTTCGAAGCCCTGCCCTGTCCTTACATCTTGGCCTGATGCTCCTGCGTCTAAATACATTACTTGTCCTCTGCTCTTCCGTCAGATTTTTCCGTTTCCATGGTAACTACTCCGAGCTGTGATTGACTGCGTAGCAGCTTCCAACGAGTTCCAAAACCTTAGCGAACCTGTCAAACTGCAGTTACTACACTTTGCGTTCCCACTACTGCGCACAGATGGCGCTAGTGTTCCCACGAACAAAGTCACGGTATAAACAAGTTCGTACCAATCGCAGAAACGTTCTTTTGAACCATTTCCCATTTCTGCGAATCGGTTAACTTTTTCCAGGCTAAAAGCCAGTAACGATGAAAAATTCCCCGTCATGTATCTCACCCGAGACGAATGAAACCGCGGTGAGATCAAAGTCCGGAGTTATGACGAGGATGAAAGATGATTGTTTGTTTCGCTAGACAAATATTTATCCAGCTTCCGTTCCTAACCTTAATGAGGGATTGTGGAAGGGAAATTTCAAAGAAAATACCACCGTGGTACAAATTACACGCTTTTTCATCTCACGTGTCCACCGCGTTTGCATTGTGCCAAGAATTAGGGCGCTCTCCAAACTCCTCTTGCTGGCTGAGGCTCCACTTCTTCTTCTGTGGGTGAAACTCATTAGGAGATGCAGAAATGACAAGTCATCGTGTATCTTTTATCATCTTTCCGTCTCTGGACCGAGGATCGAGCCATGGGCTGCTGTGGGTGACGGTGTTTGCATTTGTGCCCTGTCTTTACCAAGTAAATGGCACCGCGTAAAACATTGTTCTGTTCCATGTGGACGGGTGGAGGAAGACGGCCTGGCCGGTGTAGAAAACAAAATTAATCATAAAATTTTGACAGACTAACCTTCTGTTCATGCTGAAAGTCAAAAGGACGTTGGCTCTTGTTTGTCAACACGTTTGTCACCTTTGACATTCATCGAAGGAACACACGGAGAGAATCCAGGCCAAAGATGCACAACCCGCCACAAGACACATTTCAAATGTCGTCCTTTTCAACCCGCCACCCTTCTCTTTTGCTTCGCTCGTCCTATTCTTTGACATTTGTGTCACTCGCCAGGTTTAAAATGTCATCTGAGGGAAGACAACAGTTCCGGACAATGCAATATCTACTTAAGAGACTGACGAATGACTGTGGGGAGACAGGCAGGCATCGTGCACTAACTGCATGGCTGGTTATCACGTCTAGTGGTTAACTATCGGGCCATTCCAAACTCTTGAGAAACTGTTAGACGAATTTCCTACGAAGCATATTTAAAGCATTTCAAATTCGACTTTAAGTTCTGTCATCAAAGAGCAAAGATTTAAGTGAAGACCTCTACGCGATCTTCCTATAAATCTCCGGTATTCATAAAATACCCGGGTATGAACTGAAGTAGTCGTGAATTATCACCAAAAATCTACCATTTCTGTACCCTTCTTGTTATGATTTATCAATAGTTTAAGCTCCTTAGGAAACCGGACATGCTAAACGGTCATTTTAGGGTTTTAGGATGACAACGACAATGAGTGCGATGCCCGCCTCTAGGACATTCCCATGGGACATTGTTTACTGACCGTGACTAATGATTGCTAAGCTTACCTGCAGCAGTCAGTAGGGAAGGGGATGATATTCACCTGAATGCGTTGCAATTTCACCTTACGGAGGTTCTGTTACGGGAATTGTACACATTCAAATCCTGGAACAATTAAACAAAAATTTTTGAAAGTATAAATAATACACAGATTTGAAAACCTAGGGTCGACCTTGTAATGTGTAAGTTGAAGCCCAGTGCGGGCTAATGATAGCCAATGGCCAGAAACTCGTATCCCAAAAAGCTAAGGTTTGAATACTTAGCTTTCAGAAAACAAAGTGAAATAAACGATTTTCGGTCGATCCGGCCATCAACTCTGTTTGCAGGTTGGAATGAAAAATGAACGTTACTTGAGTTTCAGCTCAATGCATCTAGTAAACTGTCACTCAGCCAAAGTAAAGTCATGAGTTGAGAAAAAAGGCAAAGAGTCCAGGGAGATACACTACTTTTTCAAGGGGGATTCAAACAAACTATCCGTCGCCTTCTCCTTATCCGACATGATAAGCACATTAATGCATAATACAGTTCACAAATCCCAGAACGGGAGGACATGGACCGAGCCCCTGCTTTTGGAGAAGAGGATTCACTGGACGCGGTTCAGTGCTTGGAAAAGAAATGTTTACAAAACTGTGGGATTTTGTACGAGAAACAAATCTAGATTTAGTGAAAAGTTTTTTTTTTCTCCCATGCCATAATGCTGGGTAAATGGTAAGACGACATGGGAAATGCGTCAGGTCTAGCGTGTTAGCATGCAGGCGTTCTTCATCGGAAATCATGGATGAAAGCACCGGTCAACAGGGAAGCTAAACCAGGAACATATTTTGACGGACAGAGATTAATGAATTTTCTTATACTACTGTCTCTCAGGCAGTGGAGAGAACCATTTACTTTTGTCAAGTCAAATGGAGGATAATGCCCATGTCCAGTAAGTGAGCTTGTGGGTTCTTAAAGTATTCATGAGATGATTTCACGCTTGAAATTGAGTGAATTTTCTTCCACACCGACTCCTCATAAAATCATAGGTGGCTGGAACCAGGATACTTGATCCATGAGGTAGAAATCAGGCTTTTAATAACTAGATCGTTGGTAATCAGCGTTAAATACACCAAGTTGATTCTGCAATAGCCTGGTATGCAACCCAGACTTCGGTTTTTGTATTACAAAAAATGTATACAAAAAATCGTCATAAGTAAGTCGTTGTCTTACTCACATGTAGAAATGCTTCTTGCTAGGGATTCGATCCTCAAAGGTTTTCTCGATTATCATGTACATACATTATGTGAGTGATTTGGGAAGGATTTGCAGAGATCGCGGAAGGGGATCTATTGGATATGTAGCCAGAAATGTCAGTTTTTGTCATTTTTTTAGTACGGATTTTTGAATTTGAATCAACTGTTTCCCGTGACATGTTCAGAGATGTAGCCTGGCTGTCATTCCCATTGCAGATGAAAGCTTTGAGCTCTCAGTCTCAGTTGATGGCTTTATCATCGGAGGGATAGATTATTTTGTATGCGGGTAGCAATCTTCTAGCTTGGGCCCCGAATCACTTTGTTGGCAGGGCGGAAACCAGAAACCGATTTGCGTGGAGGCATTCGCACTGAATGTGAAAGTTATTTTCACTTCTTCATCACTTCTCCCTTACATACTATACACAGATTTTGAATTCTATGCCTACATGTACATTGCACCAGATAGTCGAAAACTGAAAAAACTGGGAAAAGGATTGAACAAAATATACAATTTGCAATCCCGTTGTCAAAGCCCAGCTCTTTGGAGGTGGAAATAAACGGATTTTTTATTTGAATAAGCTGAATGCACAATGACTGGTGCTTATTTCAGTAATTTCTCCCTCACACATTCTTATTTCTCCCCCTGCCGACGGCCCATCATCTGTCAATACGGAAAAGATATTCTCCGACTTTCTCCTCACTCTCCTTACTCCTATTCCTCTTGACGTATCAAGTCATAAAAGATTGTGATCCTTTCTACGCCAAGTCCTTTTCCTCCTTTCATTGGCGTTCAGGCATTTACCCACACATTACTCTGGTTTTGCTTTCCCTAAAAATTCCTCAGTCAATATTTTTTTTCAACTCAGCCACCAACCACAAGCCTCACCGGAACTGTAAAAACATTATTATTTTACCATTTTCCCTTCCTTTTGAATATAAAGCAGAATCATATTTATTTACCCCTGGAATTTTTCTGTAAAGTGCTTGGGTACATGGTAGCTTACCCACAGTCACAGTAAACTTGCCTAAGGCTTGAGGGAAGCCATCCACAAAGAGCTTACCCAAGTGACGTGGTGTGCCGTAACATATGTATTTGCTCCCTCTTTTTTCTCATAATCTGACAATTTTCACAAGATTTTAAATCTTAAATCTTTTTACAGCCCGGAGATTTGAATATTATTATAGGCTGTATCCTTCTGCTCCGCTTTCTCCAACCCCAACCCCTTCCCTTCCGTAACTTCTGCCTGCGAGTTATCCCAAGCCCAGCGTGGAATTTCGAGTACAGGGTGCTGAAAACCAAATCGCCTTTGCTCCAAGCCTTAAGGCAGATCCGTATCACGGGATCGACACCCGGCAATGCTAATTTTTCTCAAAGTGGCTGAAATCTAGCAGTTTCCATCCAACTCCATGCTAGTTCTGGTCTTACGACACTTACAGCACCGTGGACGGTGGCTTACCACCAAATCCGGTATTTGAGCACGTTTAACCCGACTATCTGTGTGTGCTCAAAGGCTTAGAGAGTTAGTCGGATTTAGTATGCGGGAGGGGCGGCGGGTATCATAAATCAGTACTGATAACAAGATTAGCTCCTAGGAAAGGAAAACAAGTAGTAAACATGCCCATTAATTTTGCCAATGCCGCCAACAATTCCTCCCACCTCCGCACATCTCCTCTTGTCTCATCAGTATCAGATGGCCACTTATCTGTCCTCGTTCCAAGTCATGTTGTACTCCGTGACCACATCCCGTTGCCATGATTTACGCTACTGATTGAGATACTCGGATACGAGAATGTCAGAATGCAGAACGTGTGCCTTGGTGCCAGCTTGCGTGACTTTCCCACCCCCTCTTCCACTCGCCTTGGTATTTCAATCGGACCGGAAAGTATCTGCTAATAGCGAGTGCAATAATTCTTCTTGTTTCGGGTGGTCCAGCGGCTTTAGTGCAAGATAAGTGGTGGGCACTCCACAGTTTCGTTTACTCATTGCGTCAATAATTGTCAGTCGTGATGTACCTAATGCTCGGGGTTGCTGTATGTACTTGCAGTTGTGGTTTTTGGGATAGAAACCCTTGGATTTACGAGCAGGAGAAAGGGATGAATTTCCTAGCGAGGAGGCAGCAAGCATTCCAGCTTTCAAATGCAATCCATTTCACTTGATGTAATTCCGGTAATACAAATTGCCCAGCGATTCCTTCCGGCCTGAGAAGATTCGGTCTTGGCTCTCAGACGCTAGTTTGGCCTCAACGCTTTTCAGGACCGATTAAGGCCAGGAGTTGGCAGTTGCTGATACTGCGGAGCTGGAAGCTTAGAACGGTGAAATCAAAAGATTGAGCTTGGATCCCAGATAGAAAGTAGGAAGGAAAGGGTTCTTTTGAAGATACGTCGTGAACAGTAAGTAAGACCTGATGGAAACAGGCATGTGGTTTTCTATTTTCAGAGGCTAGTGTCGCAGCTGAGGAACGATTTTGAGCTTACAATTGTAGAGAGCATGGAAGTAAAAGGCTGAACGGTTCTGGGGATTTGATGAGGTGGTGGAACTGCCAGGCTGTGAGGTTTATCCAATTGTTATACAGTGCTGAAAGCCTATT
>VRMD01001985.1:0-14713 GCA_009872375.1 Sminthurides bifidus | reverse complement strand
GAATGAATGGCAAAGGAAGATTTAAGCGGGCCGGCTGAGAGGGTAAAGACACTTTAGCCAAGAGGATTTTGTTCTCAGTCTTGGATCAATCTGTGAGCCTCTCGCCCTGTGTGCTGCTCATGGTAAAGGAATTTGCTACACCACCTTTTCGCATTTCTTCGGCTCGCACTTTTGTAAGGATAGAGTCGCATTGTTGAGCCTTTGCATGGTTGTGTGTGTGTGTGTTTGAATTGTGAATACAATCGCACTCTTCCATGTATCTGCGCTTACACCCTCTCACCGATTAAAATTTGCCGTCCGTTTCAAGCACGAAACTTGTCCACAGCTTGTATGTTGATTTGGCAAACTACCTGGAAATTGCAGTGAAGCGGGAAGAAAACATGCACGCGGGGCAGCTATAGGAGATGGTGCAATTTTCTTGCATTTTTTCACATTTTATCAACTTATTTTCAACAAGACGTGTGCAAGTATTAATAGCCAGAGTTTACCACTAAAGTCCGCTTGTTTAGAAACTGACCGCATCCTTTTCTTGCAAGTAACGTGGTTGCAGATAATTATGCTATGTTTTCACAGCTTTTCAAGTTCCAAATCAGGGGGTGATCAAGAGGGAAGGCAGGCTATCGAACAGGATTTGATTCCGGCACAAACCATGCTTCTTCTCTCAGTCAGTCAGTCAGCTCTGAGCAAGTAATTACAGCAGAAAGAGTCTCTGATCATTTTCTTATCTTTTATTTTCGTTACCGCAAACAGATGCTACATCTCATCTCCTCCACGCCTTCCCTCTCCGACTAATTGCCATCTCTTGTCATCATCATCCACAAGAACTTAATGCAACAAAGGCTCACGTCTTCATCAGCAAGGACAAGGGACATTTGATCGCCTCCTCTTTCATGCCGTTTATCCCTCCGTGACAGCAAGAGGGGCTACCACTCTGAGCCCAGTCAAAACATTTTTCATCTCCTCTCGCAAAATAATCCAATCCAATTCGATACTTTGTGGCAGCTTGTGCCTGGGTGCTTTCTCGAGGCTGAAATCAGACATCAGTTGCTCAAATCCGCTCCTCTACTGCACAACACCAAATGGTCAGAAGAGTCAATTCGGTGTCTTTCAGCCTGAACAAAAGCGGAAACAACTGTAATCATGTCCGATTTGCTCGTAACCGGATTAGCAAACAGAGTAAGCCGGTCGGTTGTCGTTTCGGAGACTAATGATCCAGCTCTNTCAGCCTGAACAAAAGCGGAAACAACTGTAATCATGTCCGATTTGCTCGTAACCGGATTAGCAAACAGAGTAAGCCGGTCGGTTGTCGTTTCGGAGACTAATGATCCAGCTCTAGCATTCCGGTGTCAGATTTCTCATTTAGTATCCCAAATTCTGTAAACACATTTTGGTTCAGTGATCAAAAGCACTAGAACTGTAAGCGTCTTTGATTTTATGTCGCTTCTATTTAAATTTCCCGTCAAATTAAATTGCTCAACTCAATCAGCTTTTCTTCTTCAAACTCAACAGGTCACATCAGCTGGGAAATGCTAGAGCTAAGGGAAGATGCGATTTTCATGGCTTCCTTCTATATTTTAAGCAGACTAAATGAATGCAGAAGAAACTGCGACTCTGAGATGGATAAAATTCATCCAGTCCTTCCGGGGTCTTTGTGGGATTTTATTAAGCTCAGCATGGCCGTTATATATCACATGAAATCTCATCAGGGTAGCATCTGAATATGAAAGCTGCGGTAAGCTCAGGCATTTCCTTTTTCTTCTTTCCGCAACTCTCCGTAGGAACAGCGGGTGTCACCCCTCTCGTTCAATGCGAATTCACATCCATCCAGTCCACCAGCATCCATTGGTTACCTCATGCTCCCGAAATCAAAGTCCGACAGGGAGGACGCTGCTGACGAGCAGCATGCAGACAGTTGCCGACACAATCAGAACAAGTTTCCGACCTTGTAAAAATCCAATGATTCAATTATACATTAGTTCCTTTCAAGTCTTTGAAGCTCTCGATATTTGCCTGCAGAGTACAAGCTTATTCCGCCTCGCAAAACGAGTCAGATCTGCGGTTGTGCGTTTGTTTCCACCTGGTCTTCACATGCTCACATGCTGGGCCCGTTCTCCTATAAAAGATTGCGAATAATTTTCAACTGCACGCAACCAATCTCATTATTATTCAATGTTGAATGGAACTCCCTAGAGACAGATCACTTATCCGATCTTGTTCCGTATTTTTTATAAGCATACACCATCTCCAAAGCTCCTTAGTCCTCCAAGCTGATTAATCATGCAAATTAAATTTCTCTCTTTCTCGGCTATCATTATCAATTTCTTCTCATTTCGACCGAATTAGCGTCCAAAACAACTTTATAACGTAAAAGGCTTCCAGAAATTCTGCTCGAATTCCTCTGCGAAACTTTCGATTTCAGACAAAAGTGCAGAGCTATCTTTTTGCAAATCCCTTCCAGTCCTTTCTCTCTTTTCTTTCATCTCCATGTCTACTGGAATGGAAAAACTATTCCAGAGCTTACTTTCGCCAAACTTTCCCAGCTCAAAAAATAAGCCGGAAGCATTTCGTGGGCAAATGTAATCTCGGATTACTTATAGACAAGGCACAGATGATTTGTTTAATTTCCCACTACTGCACGACCAGTTTGCCCGTGCATAAGTCTCTGAACTCTAATCAACAACTACAGCCGATGGTGGTATTCTATGCGCCTGACTTGTTGACGGGGGATTACACGACAATGATTTATATTGACATATCTATAAAATGGTCATATAAGATAAGATTTATCCATGGGCAAATTGAACTGTTAATTTCTGAGATCAGAAGAGCAGTTGCTTGAGCTGCACTATAAACGAATTTGAATATCGGTCCATGCCGAATGATTTTTTTTATAAATCCTACCTTCGCACATGTCTGCTTCTCATTAACTGCAATTTAAACGCCGATAAGGAGGGATAAAAACTTTTGAAGCCTCATATCTTCATCGAGTATTATACTGCTAAAACAAATCTCATTTTTTGTTATTGATAAACGCTAGCTAGATGCAATTACAATATCCCTTTGTCCAGTCCAAAAGTTTAAGTCTCGGGAAACTATTTAGCGAGACGGACGACTGCAACTGCCGCTGCGATTAGTGTGATAAATTAACCTGTATTTTCTCTCTTGCCAACTCTGATTTACTGCAAAACTTAAATAGTTAGACCCAAAAGTTGCTTATTGTCGGGCCATTAGCGCTTCACAAAGAGTCGCCGCTGAGCTTGCAGCGACGATACAAAGAGTCGTATTTACTGCCGCCATTCAACTAACCTATTTGTCCTGGAGAATGGTTTCTCCTTTAGCAAAAATCTCTTGGACTGTAAATCTCCCCGACTTCCGTTCCCCGGGCAAGAAAAATTATTGCTCAGTTTGTAGTTTGTTTCCAATGAAACCTTACATATTGTTCCCAAACAGGAAGCAGTTACTATAAGCGACTTGTCGTATTGCATTGGAGTATCCAAGTTCCGTTCAATGACAAGTTGCTTTCGTAGTCTCAAAGGGTTGAAATTAAATGCATGTTCGTTCGCGATATCCTGCCCTGGAGTCGGGAAGTATTTGTTTGTTATTTCCCGAAGTAGTTCTTCCGGAGGTATTCCTGACCTTACGAACTTTAGGAACTTGCAGATAATTTGATCAGTGTTGGGACTAAAATTGATTTTACACTGAGCTGAGTGGTGGTTACAAAACAGGTCGATGCACTCCTTCAAAGTTTGTAATTTGTTCAATAAATGAAAAATTTCCGAGTCTCTATCATAAACACTCCTATTTCCGAGACCAATGAGGGGGATTACATATCGGCGATGTAGCAGACGTTTTGCTTCATAAAAGTGGCTGGAACTCAATATTTTCACATGAAACGTTTTTCTGACAGTTTCACAACTATTTCTGCCGACGGAGAGAAAACCTTGATGCGGAGCATATTCTTCACTCAAGCCATAGTCTTATGATGGAACTATTTCCATTGCCTTAACAATAGTTTCATATTCTCTCCGGAAACGGAATTAAGGCCAAAGGGTGTAATAGGAAGGGCAAAAGAAGACCTGAAGGCCGATGTTTAATTTTTACCTCTGCCTCTCGATCAAGAGTCTGGCAAGGAACTTTTCTTGTTTAATTCATTATTCTCTAATGGTTCATTTACCCTGCCATTAATCAGACGCTTTGTTGATTGAAATGTGAGGGCTTCTTAAGCAGCATCGGGAATTATTATTGAAATCATCTTGTACTGAAAGTTTTCAGGTATAAATCTATCACTTGAGCACTAAGAAAAGATTTGTAACGCTATAACGAGCTGATTGCAGCTTGTAGGGTTCTTTCAGCAGGAACAGACCTACGGTAGGGAAAAATTGTCGCATGACTTGATTTACTGAACAAGTTGTAACATCTTTTATCATCCTAGTCAATCCCACACCCGTTCTTCGCCGCCAGACTTGTTAATGGTCACGCTTCCCGACTTTTGTTCACTTGATTCTAAAAAGTTGACTGACGTTCAGAATTTCACACTTAGGTAATCCGTCCTTTCCGCCATTAATGTTTGTAGCGGCAGAGCACGAAGATGTCAAAGGAGATGAAGTTTGGTGAGGCAAATGAGGTCTTTGGGAATTTTAAATTCCGCTACACATTCAGTGTGTGGTCATTAAGAGTTCAAAAAGGTAGTGGGGCAGAGGAGCGTGAAATTTTTACAGCAATAATTGCTCTTATTTTCTTAGCGGGTGCAAGTCTTTAGAAACGTAGAATCGGAATGCGTCCTCGGCATTTTGTAAAATTCATGCAGCAGGTGCTTAAGCGTAACATGGCATTTTTGTGGTGAAGCTGACGTTATGTGGCTGTTGATTCATTAGTGTAAGTCCAAGTGTACTTTTCGCCCGTCTCTCCCTCTCCCTTGCATGCTCTCTTCGTTTGACATTCCTCGACTTTTATCGTCCTATCCGAGTGTGATAATTCTTGTTCATTCATTGGTTAAGTGAAGCGTAAATTTGCTGCTACAATTTTGTAATCTCCTCTCCTGACCTGCTCGTATTCAGCTGTTAACAGTTCCCGTTGGAGAACCGTTCTTGCAAGATGATGCGGTGGACTGCAGCCTCACAGAGTCGAGAATCTTCTTGGCAATTCATATTTGAATTGCACAAAAATCCGTGACTGATGAGCGTCTTGTAACCAAAGCATTCTTTATATGCAAAAGGAACTTGAAATTACGTAAAAATATAACAGTAGTAGTGAGACATTCCAACCGGAGAGTGTAACTTGCTTCAATTTCAACATGCAGTCTCATCAGGACGAATGACTCACCAAAGCAGAGGATGCACATAGTTCATAGTTGCTGTAGGCCTGTAGGTAAAAGTCTTAAACTTCATTCCGAACTATTTGCACGTTTCCATTTGCTGAGTGCTCTCGTTGTCAGTGACAACTTACGTAAAAGAGAGAAAGAGAGAGCACCAAGTTACTTAACCTGCGAGCGATCTATTCGTGTCATGAGAGTCTCCTGGAATTTCACCTTCTCATTAAGCTCGTGGATCCTCCATAGTTTCTACAAAAGCACGGGCACAGGTAAACATGGACGGAGAAGATGTTCTAATCTTTTCAACCAAGGGACTGCTTCAATGTCTTATGGAGGAGATTGAGAATTTCGATCTAAAATCACTTTTACCATGGTTGCTTCCTGGCGTCTGAAGGAACGGGCACAAGTTTTTCAGAGGTTAGGTAAATCCTCCATGAAATTAACTCTGATGTGGAGGTTTGCTCAAGAACTCGGTTTGACTGCCATTCGCATCACGAGCATAAGCAAGTTGACCTTTTTCCTTTTTTGCATCTTGCTCAAATCTCCTTCTTCGCTGTCTGATTCAGGAATCAGGTACATATTTTTTATCCAGAGCTATTTTTAACCCCGCAATATACTCTTGTAGACTGGAATTACGGGATGGCTACGTTATTTTCGTTTACAGCAGTTAGATTAATTTAGTATGCCAGCTGGTACTATCACAGTCACATTTACGAATTCGCTACAGAAAATTCACTGATTTCCACTCGACTAGTTTTTATCATCCCATTCCAGGTTCAGGATTTTCCTTGATTCCTTGCCAGTACCTCAACTTTCTTTAAAAGGGTAACGCTGGATTTTCAGGCACAGCCTGCCTCTTGTAATTTAAATTCCAGGCTAGCACTCGATGCAAGAGCTTACCCTACTCCACTTTCAACACATGAGCGGGTTTTTCGGCATTTCCTTCTGCAAGTCTGTCCCGTTTTCTCCCCTCAGAACTGCACGGATGTTTCGCAAGGATGTTTCCTCTCTCTCTCTCACCTTGTATGTCGCTCGCTCTTTCCCTCCACACATGAGGTCAATTGGATTTTTAAGGGTAGATCATTCTGTATGTTGTCCATCGTGTCGTGTGCACTGTTCCCACCTCTTCATATTACTAACGTCGAATTAAATATGCTCCAATGGTGGTGCTACCACCGCTGAAACAATTGAAACCCAGATTTTGTCACATCTTCAGGCACTCGTACTTTCCCTTATTCTTTCACATTTTTCACTTGATTGTCTCAGCAGGTAACTTTTTCCGCTGAGTCAAAGACCATGAATCCTCCAGAGTATGCTAAATGAAATTTTCTTCTTTGAGCTGCATGCACGGATTCGCTCCGTGGAATAATTTAATGTGATTATTTGTCTGGTGGTGCTGCGCCCTTCAAGGGGAAAATTTTCCGTTACTAGATCATTCCGTAGCCATGCTCGGAGGGTAGTTCCGACTAAGAGCTTCTTGATTGCGTCGATACTTTCGATAGAAGCATCAATTCACTTCTCATGAGAGTAACTCGTTGCCTTTGATGACGTAAGTTATTTTCAAGAATTCAGGAATTTCATCCGCAAGAAATTAGCTTTTTCAGCCACATTAGATACACTATTTTGACGATTTGATTTATTGTACTTCAAACGAACCACATGTTTACGCTGGCAAGGTAAACATATAATAACACATGGTTGAGAGACTTTTCTTCAAAACCAAGTAATCAAATAACAAGATCCTAGGGAATCAAATGGCCTAAGGAAAGCTAACATCACATGGTTACTTTTTTACTACTAGCACATCATTATTTGACAATCTGCCCCAGGGCTGCATGTGTACACTCACACATACAAGTATTTGTATCCTATGAGGATCCTAACTGGTGTAATTTTTACAATTTCAACGTTTTACGAATAAACGCCTTTTGGCCCTTTTGGCACATATTCCATGAATTTATAATCAATAAGCAACAAATTTAACTTTTCAGACGCTACACTCATAAGTTCATGGAAACTGGAATGATGAATATGACAATCATGGGTGTATTTAGTATCTGGAATGCATGGGAAAACCCTGAATGAGCAAATTCCAAGATCTGGACCTCATAAGGGTGACGCACGATTCTCAGATCATGAAACCAACTCGTGTGGAATTCCAGGCAAGTTCTTGCTACCCTTAGCAACTGAACCTGTCTCTGCCACACCGAAGCTCTCCTGGGTAGACAGCACCGCAAGCGGAACCTCGTGACGCAAACACAAGGCCATAAGCTCTATATAAAGCACCCACCCCCTTCTTGATTTTATCTTGAGGATAACTTACGTATAATTTTGCCATTTACGCTGGGTAGGAGTAACTGTGAGACTGATTTTAGGAAAGATACGCAGCTTCTAATCACTATTTACGGAATATGAGTTTGACAATCGTGAATTTATATTTGTAAGCTCGAAATTGTAGTACTTGTGTATACAAACATGTATGTATATTCACATATGTAGCTTTTCTTTCTTAGATTCTTTTACCCGTATCCAATCTCATTTGCTGAAAAGACCAAGAAATGACCATAGAGTAGCACTGGTACGAGTAGACAGTATTATAATGTGAATGTTATCTCTAAAAAGTTTAATTTCAATAGAAACTAATGACGAGATCTTTGAGAAAATAGTAAGAATATCTCATCAACATACGGGAAATGATTGCACTAATGTATACGCTGAAAAATAATTTGCTTACGTAGCACATTTATATTAGAAAGCAATCCTTTTATCACAAGAAATGTCTCTGCTGATGAGAGCAACTCATGAAAGTGTGACATCTCGGTTCTGGAAGGAAATCCTCTGTTGATGCACCATGATGATAATGTATTGAAGATATAATCTTTGATTAGGAATCTTTTTCTACAGTACCCTATTACTACTTCAGTAGCATTACACCGGTAGCGAAAAAAGTTTGGTAATTACTCCCTTGCGTGTATTCAGTATTCCCTGGCTGCAAGTCCTGGTCTTTGGTGGATGGGAAACCCAGTGCCAAAGTTGAGGGAAGGAACATACTGTTGCGTTAAAATTAAGAAGCTATAAATTAACTGGGAGGCAGACTGGAAGGAGGTAATGGAAACCTCCGCCATGATAACATACATGCGAGCTGAAGTAGTGGCTTCTCCGCTGCTGCAGTATTGGAGAAATCAATGGACAGACAAGGCGGAGGCGGGTTTTATACGGTGTCGGATCTTGTTTCTGGTTGAATCCCTTCCGCCCTTCTTCCATCTCTTCCGATCGAGGACTGGCCGACTCGGATCAATGGTGATTGAGCTTTGGCAATTTCAACTTGCTCAAGTTTTTGCGGTTTCTTCTTTTTCTGGTCCGGACTGTCCTGCTCGTCCCCAATGCTTTCACTATCTGAACCTCGGCCAAGTCCCAATCCGAGACAAACCTATGGAGAAGTAACGAGTTCCAAATTTGTTAAAACTTCAAGCACGTTTCCTGGATTTCGAGATCACGTCCTGCTACTTCTGGCCTCCGTGAGTTGGAATCTATCAACCATATCACTCCAGCCCATTACTCTCTAGAGTGAATGAGCCTCGGCTCAGTTTCACACGACCATCGTCCTCTTCAATGCTCAGATTGAGCAGCTGCTTCATAAATTTCTCCAGCTGGTGTAAAAAGCTTGGTTTAAACTTTAAGTGCAATGGCTGGCATCAAACCTTGTAGTAAACTGCAACTGTAGTATCGACTACCAGGCCGCCATGTAAATCAGCCAAAGCTTCCCATTACAGCCTTCGCTCCTCACAAGAAAATTAATTGAACCAATACCGCCTTGGAAGAGCACATGAACATGCTGAAAACAAGACCCTAGAGAACGGCAGTAAGTGGTGGCATCAGTTACCTCTCACCGTCCTTTCATCGGGTTCATTTCATCATGCTTGGTTTCATTACCTTTGATGTCCTTCACACACAATATCTTATGCTTAAACAAAGCTTCAGTATGATAGCTTGCGAATGTGAAAAGTCTTTCTCCAGTCATTGCCATGGTATCACGCAATAACTTTTTCCTTACAACCGCAGCTTGGCTCCTACGTGGGATCTTCAAAGTAATTCATGTGATGCGCGAAAATTTTGGAAACAAAAGAGCAACGCGTGTAATGTGTTAAACGGCAAAGCTGACCTTTAGCGAACCCGATACAAATGCGGAGGAATCAAATACTTTGGAGGTGGCATGAAACCATTATGGAAACTTGGAAAGGCGAAGCGCCTACACTGTCACGGGCCACTGACCCCTCTGATGTAGGATCAGCAATGCAATAAGCTATACTTCGCAGCTATTCATCGCTACGGTGAACTTACCCGAAGTTGATTGAAAAGCGATTCACTGAAAGCCAGATAAATCCATGGATTTGTACACGCGTTCAACGACGACAAAAGCAGTATGATCACCGTCACCGGAGAGGATTCTGTTCCTGTAAACAACGAATTTTAAAATTCAAAGCACTAGACAAAAGCAGATCGGCTCACAACAGGAGCTCAAGGCCTCCGTGCAATTGACAACTCTCGCTCTCAACATCGGCAGTGAGGATGCTTTATCGTTAATTGAATCTGTCGAGGTCTTGTTTTAGTAGAATCATGTTTTCTGGAATTAGCTCTACAGTCGCTAGCTCACTTAGACATTCTCACTTTTCTCCAATCGTTGTACAAACGCCAAGGAATACTACTCGCTTAATTATAGCGCAATGGCCTATACTTGTTTTCCAATCGATTCAAGAAGCCAATCTAGCAACTTAGAAGGTCATAGTGAGCGGAGAATACAAACTAACAAAATCCTTCGGATTTTCTTCGTCCGTAACACACTGTAGCTTTTGTAACAAACGGAGGAATGAAACCTTTGAGAAACTTGTAGAAAGTATTACATACCTTTATCCGGTATGTAAGCCAGAATCAACTGCGTGATGCAGAATGGAGCCCAGCAGACGAAAAAGCAAACGATAACCACAAGTGTAAGCTTCAAAGTTTTGATTTTAGCTTGGCTGATTTGCCGCTTCAGTGCCCCTGTTCCAGCCGCTATCTGCAATTGCGAATGCGATTGGTTAGATCTTATTGACTACGGTTGGTTACAGCATGTTATGAATCATGTCACCCAGTATCATGTTTCAAACGGGTAGCTGCGAGAGAGCAGCCTGATTTCTTTTTGCATCTTACAACACTCCCTTCTCGACCGTCAAAAGCAGTGCCAAGGTCACTTGGCTAATATCAAAAAATTGTGACTATCTCAATTGCCCTGGAGACATGCAATATCCCAGTACGACGATATTTCCGCCGTCACTGCGCCAATAAAGTGAAAGTAACGTGCCTTTGACTTACGTTCTTTTGTAGAGGGATTTCCTCAAGACTTGAAGCATCACCTTCCGAACGTTGGCCGGTGGCAGAGGTGGTGGAAACTGAGAACTTCTTTTCGGATCTGTCTGCTCTTCTCTCTTCTTTAGGTAGTCTGAATCCAATGACTTTGATGCAAATAGCGCCGTAACTGACCCCGATAATGATGAGCGGAATGAGGAAAGCAGACAAGACGAACCATGTTACATAAGCGGGTCGTCCCCACGGTTCAATAAACGTGGCCCAGCAATCCTCCTCTCCTCCCCCACCCTAAGAGTACAAGAGGGGTATAATTAAGCATCATTAACTTTGTTTACCATCCACTCAGTAAGTGAGATTTTTGCAAACCCCTACCCTCTCGGCAAACTAGGCAAGTGAGCTCATTTTAATCGTATCTTGTTCTCATTGTGGATTTTGTTGAAGTAACTTTCCTCCTTCCTAATGGAGAAAGTAAGATGGAGAAAGGAGCTATTTACTTGCTCTAAACCAACAGCTGTGGTACTGTGGTTGGCAAATGTTATTGCCACTTGGCTCAGCCTGGAATAATACCGGAATCATGGGTGGAAAATATTGTTTGTGCCAGCTGTCTGAATGGCTGGCAATACGGTGGTTTTACATACATTTCCATGCTTCCGTCCACGCTGCCGCAAACGTATTAACCAGCAGCGCGGAAGAGTGGACAATAGCAGAATCAGCTAGCATTGCGCTGGAGATACTAACAAGGACTTATTTCGGCTAATACAACATCTGGATCTGGTGTGAAAAGAGGCGGAAGAATCTCGCATTTTACAGTCTTCGTCATATCATTATTTTTTATTACCCGCCTAATCCGAGGAGGCATGCGAACTTTAAAACCAAGCTATACAGAGATCTAGATCTACCAGTAGACGTGTGCTCAACGGGACGTGAACTGAGCTGATGATCTTCGTGTTATAAATGTGAAAATAAAAACTGCAAATTCAGTTCTGTCATAAAATTTTCACTTCGAGCATCTGTTTACATCGCCTCAGCCTTGATCGACATTCACGCAATCATCCTCTTCTGATCCGTGCATAATCTGACAGGAAAATGAAAGGTAACATCCTAAAGTCAATGTATTTGCGTATCCTGCGGAGCTCGGATATAATCCAACATTGCTAACATGTCGAAAAACTCATTTCTTTCACATCAACTACCTTTACTCATTAAGCAAGAGAAGTCTAACGTCTTTCTCTCCCCTACCGACATCCCATTTCATTAATCTTTCCGTAAGCAGCAAAGTCCCTTGTAATAACCCAGCTAATGATGCGAATTTGACCAATTTTTTTCTCGTTGCAGCCGCCCAGTGGTGAGGATTCAAAAAATTTAGCTAGCTCTTTACATTGGTCATAAATCTTACACAAGTAACTGAACTTTGACTCTGTTTTAGTGCTGGAGTATAATAGCGCTCGTAAACCGCTGAAAGTTTTAAGCTGCGCGGCGAAAAAGTTTGTCGTCAACTTTTTAAGAGCCTTCCCTTAGTCATTTGATTTATTCTATTTGAAGTGTGGCAAATCATACAGGAAGCTGCTCCGGGGAGTCTAGTTAAAAAAGGTGATTTACAGCGGCAAATCACTTGGACATTGTGGTTATGTCCATATGGGGTTTGACTAATGTTACTATTCTGGGACACCATTCGTTTTCATTGGTAAAAAACTATTGAAAAATTCATAGTACTTTTGGGAGCAATTTGTCGGGATTTTCATAAACTTCAGCCGCCCAAATGGTAAAGGTAGCTGAAATTATAGCTTTAACTAGGCCTTTCAGCCTTCCTGGAACTGCTGTTGTGGGAATGAATTCGGTCCAGTTACTGGAGGAGTGGGTCACGGCAGGTTTTATTATTTCAGAGACGAAAGATATTTGCATACTTACAGGAATCACGCCTTTCGCGAAGATGAAAGCTTGCGGACATGCACAAGCAGCTGCAAATATCCAGGACACAATAACCAGGACTTTGGGTCCCTTGAGTCCCGTGTAATGATTTCTGGAAAAGGAGTGGTGACACACAACAAGGTATCGATCGACGGCCATGCTGGTCAGAACGTACGTGGATAGGTACAAGACGAAGATTTGGAGAAACTTGACAACGCGGCAGAGCAAGTCGGGTCCTTGAAAACGGTAGGTGACGTCCCATGCCAGCTGGGGTAAAATTATTTCCAAAGGCTACCAGAAGGTCGGCGATACTTAGGTTGAGCATAAAATAGTACATCCGAGACATAGGACGGAATTTCAGCTGCCTCCGTAGGGCCACTAGCATCAGCCCATTTCCGACGACGGCAATCACGAAAATAATTGACAACACTGCAATTTCCACCTTGGCTAAATCCTCGTTCCGTCCCAACCTACGCTCCTCCTCTGTCGTCACATTCGTCAACGCCATCGTCACTTGATGATCTAAAATATCGCGAAACTGGCTCTCTTCTGCAGTCCTGTTTTTCTCCTCCAGTGAAACCATTTTGTCGCACTTTTCCGCCTCAAGCTCTCCCTCGTTCACGCTTCACCGGTAACTAAATTCGCCACCGCGTCGGAAAGGCAGCGACACTATTCTCAGCTTTCACCACGCTGAGACAAGACTCGTTGCTCCTCAAACAGGATTTCAAGACGAAAATTCCTTCTTAAAAGTTTATTTTATTTCGCTCCGGCTCTGCTCTTCTTCTGGGCAACTTTCGCACTTATTTCATTTCCTCCCTTTGTAGCTTTGATGTTCTTGTCTTTTTTTATTCCCACTGTCCTCTCTGTCTAAAAACTTCACGCCCTTCACACAATTCCACATTCCTTAAACCTATGCAAACTCAGGGTAGCGTTCCACCATTCCACCGCTATATGGGTTCATGAGGTTTTGTTTAAGTTTAAGCCTGAGAGCTCAGTACAACTATCACCTCCTCCTTTCGCACACTTGAGTTGATTTCGTATGCACTGAAGACTGCAATGCTTTCACCTCATGTCTCCAGTACTAAAGTTAGATCGAGTTACTCTTGCGGACCTATGGGTTTTTCTTCTTGTGATTTTCTTTGATCGGCATAAAGTAGAAAACCAGCAGATTCACGACCAACTGCCATTACTTTCTCCGTTGTCACTTGCACTTTTGAACTGATCTGGAATAATTCATTGTGTCACTTTGCCCATTTGGGCCCTCCTACGGTAAACTGATGCTGCTTAGAAAGTAATTGTGGTATTTTTATGGCGTGCCTGTAGTCTTGGAAGGAAGCGGACTCAAATGGTCATTCCAGTGGTTGCCTTGCATTAGATGTTCAGCTGGGAATTGTGCCGCCAAAGCATCCGTTTTAGTCAACTAACGCCAGATCACAGATGTTCTACAGCATTCGCATGTCTTCATTGATGCTCTCACATTTTCCACCAGTTTTTTCCCCTTATTGTCCTCGTAGACAAACATTGTAATCATTCTCACGGTCTCGCGGGAATCAACTGGGCAGCGAAGCATAAATTAGCTTTTTTCGCTCCATGCATCTTCACACAGGATCTTTTGCACACCCGGTCATTGCGTCACTTTTTCAGTTCTCCATAGAATTCACTAAAGAAGAATTACACTGAACAATAGCTTATTTCTCCAGCTCACAATTAAGATCACTCTTCCATTGTACTGTCGTTATTTCCGCTCAAAGATTCAATTGGCATAATTTGTAGCAATACAAGACATGTGGAAAGCTGTGGAGTTGTTGTGTGCCGTGATACTAACCACTGGTAGTGTTCTAACTGCTAAGCACTCTTCGCTTTTCTTTGATTTCGTCCAGAACTTTCTTCAGCTCTTCTATAATTTTACTTTCGTCTAGTAGATACTGTTCAATAAGTTTCGGCAACAGCGTAAGGCTATCCAGAATGCAAATCTATCTGTGATTTTTTCACGTCACGTCTTCAGCAACGTCGGTACTTTTGCTCTTCAAGCTTTTCTTTTCTTCTAAATTCTTCTACTTCACTTCTTCATTCGGCATCATGTACCACATCTCTCCTGCAAAAAAAAATCCAAAACTTATTATTGGATTCATCTTCATCAATCTTTGC
>VRMD01001984.1:0-14715 GCA_009872375.1 Sminthurides bifidus | reverse complement strand
ACTGCATCTCTTCGCTGGAACTAGTGGGCTTGTGTTTTATTCAGCGAGTAAGCATAACGTTTGAACCAATTCGAGTTCATTATCCGTTGAACATGATTGTTGAGTTTTCTAATTTTAAACATTTTTTACTGCAGCACGTTGACTTTCTGAGTTTGTACAGCCGCTACTGTCAGTTGCTTCCCGCATCTGAAAATCTTCGCAGAGAAATAGGAGAAAATCATCCTTGGTTTGTCGCTTGCCGTCAAAAGCTAGATCATAAACTTCCTTTAGGGGCATATCTCCTGAAGCCTGTGCAGCGAATTACTAAGTATCAACTATTACTAAAGGTAAGTAACTTTCGCTTATGTTTAAATGAAGCGTGATGCTGTAAGAGTGTGTCAAATTTGCCACATCGTCATCGAGGAATCGGATGTTATGATATGCGGCTTACTTACAACAATTCTTTCATTTGTCGTAGGATTTAATCAAATATTCAGAAGACTGTGAAGGTCATTCAGTATTACTGAACGCTCTAGAGAATATGCTTATCGTTCTTCGTTGCGTAAATGACGGGATGCTGCAACTCTCTATCGTGGGATATCCAGTAAGCCAGTCAACAGTGTGGGTACAGGGCTTGATACTTGATAAAATCATTAATTGTTGTGAATTACGTACAAATTTTAGGGAAAACTAGTCGAAGAAGGTCCACTTTTGCTACAGGGATCATTTCTCATGTGGACAGAAACGAAGAAGGATAAACTGCGGTTGAAAGGACATCAGCGTCATCTATTTTTATACCAAAAATGCGTTTTGATATGCAAAAAAGACAAAGACGTTAAGTCTTCTTCCTTGTACCTGAAACATCGAATTGATCTTTCTGAGATTGGACTTACAGAAGCGTTGCGTGGAAGTGGGTCAACAAAAAAATTTGAAATCTGGGTTCAAGGACGGTCGAAGGTTTTCGTTTTCCAGGCGGAAAGTCAAGAAATCAAGGATAACTGGGTTCACTCCATTAAAAAGCTCTTAATGGAACAGTTGGAATCTTTACGACTGATGAAGTGCTTCAACGACAATTCCCACAAAGCCAGCATTTCTGCTAAACGAACTAAGATGCTTCATTCCAAAGGAGTATCACTGAATGGTTGGAGAACTGCAGTCAATAGCCACAGGTTATTGGAAAGCTTGACGTCACTTACTACAGGAAGATCCGAGCTTCTCAGTAATCTTATTTAAATAACTTGTTACATTTTTCAGACCTCTGCGTTCTGCATCTTCTTGGGCTGAGAGTCAGACGAAGCATGGAAGTATGCCCAGTGATGTAGAGGGAGATGAGGATGCTAGTTCTGGCCTCTCCAATAGTGAAGATGAGGATACCGTGTCAAGCTCGCAATCTTCACGGATTAATCGGCCTCCTCTGATTGCTAGTCAAAACACTTCAAGTTTGTCATTTGGTAGTGAAGCGGTTCCCGTAGAGAACTCGAAATATTTCATTGCATCTGGCCGATTATAATGCGGTTGGTCCCGGTGAGATATCTTTCAAAGAAGGCGACAAGTTCATCTTGACGAAAACTGGTTGTGCTGGATGGTGGTTTATTTCCGCAGTTCTCGGTTCGTACAAAAGTAAACGATGTGTTATTTTTCTAAAACTTAAATTAGATTTTGAAGTTCTTCATTTTTAAATTAGGGAGCGGAAGAATAGCCGAGGGATGGGCTCCATCGGCATTTTTGGAACCTTTGGGCGAAAATGCTAATCGAACTACCCGGGATATCGTAACAGTGCCAGCAGATATTTCACCAGCAGAATCCATTATCTCTCCGATTTGGCGTGATACTAGTGCTGGCAATGAAATGAAAGATCAGCTCTACACCATTGACTCTCCACCATCACTTCTTCGATGACTGCAGGTCTCAGCGTTTACCTGATCGGAGTAAATTCGGTAAAAGACTAAGTTTTCATAATCAACGTTATGCGTATTTTTTAAAAGAAAGGTATTTCGTATTGTAAAAGTGCGTAAATCCTGAAACAAGTGATGTACAAATCAACTTAAACAACTTCGGTCAAGTCATTTCCATCCACGTGGATACAGGAATACAGGATTGATGGAGTAATATGTGTTGAAGTGAGCCGTGCCGCAAGTGTTAGAATTATTTTTTTGTGGCAAGTATCAAGAATACTCGTAATAAGCATATTTCAAGCTTGGAATCTCACAGGAGACTTAAAAGTGGTTTAGTTCTTTATTGATAGATTGACTTTCGCTCGCCGAAAGAATTGTGACCTCAGCCCATCGATCAAATGAACCCGATGTATTCTCTATGCAGTGTGAGTTTTTTTGAATAGGAAATTTTATTTTAGTACTCATAACGTCGAATGATGAAAAGAGTCTGAAATCAGGCAACATATCTTTTCATTTCCCTAGTCAAGAATGGGTTTTCTTGTGATTCATTGTAACGATATTTACTTAAGTCAGCCCTGTGTACATGGTTGTGTAATAGGCGGGAAGCGAGAGTACTTTTTGTACCTATTTATTTATACCATGGTGGAAACAGAAGTCTCTTTTGAGAGGTAGCTTAAATAGCTTTTTGGTTATGGTATAAATTATGCTGCCATTGTTAAAGTTTGCATTCGTAGTAGTTCTGTGATCCGGTGAAGTGGAACTNTTTGCATTCGTAGTAGTTCTGTGATCCGGTGAAGTGGAACTGTAATAATTTACCATTGTCTTGCAGCTAGCTTGAAGCATTCAGTTATGTTGTTGAGTTGTTTGTAGTTTGTAGCAATATCGAATATAATACGCGGGGAGTTAGTCAAGAAACGGTATATGACAGTTGTAAAGCGAGAGGGAAATGGGGCACTGAAAAAGCTCGTAATTTGCCAGCAAAACTGTATTGAGAATTGTAAAAGTACAACAAGTTAATAAAGTGTATTTTAGAGACAGAACTAGCGCGAAATGCAACGAACGCATTAGTAATAGAAATGTGTGAGATGTCAATACATTTACACATAAACATACATACTATGCGTCAATATTTTAATGCCTCAATCCATTGAATTTAATTTGAAACAGAAGCAATTATTGTATAAATGGTACATAATTTTAAAGACCGTTAATAACTCAGATTACGTACCAGTTTGAACCATATTTCGGCCAGTATAAAATGCTGCTACAAGTCCACCTAATTGTAGCTTCTCGCTAGTTCCAATAGCCAGACGGCTTTCTATCGCAGCCAGTTCTTTCAAAAGATATATACGAATTTTCGGGGGAAAGTCGATTCTTTCCATAAATCTATGAGTTTCTGTTAGAATATCAGCTAAAGCTATGCCTTTCAAAGTTTTGAGGTCATGAATTTTGTTGAAGCATGACGTAATATCATCTGAAAGAAGCCAATTAGCTATTTGTTCAATATCGCTGGGCATCGGAGCACCGGTGCACATGTACACGTTCTCTTCAGTAATCTCTAGTTTGCCACATCCACCACCAGCTTCCAGATTGCCACCAAAAGCTAGTGCCGTGCTCTGAAGAATGTTCAACACTTTCCGCATGTCACCTTCTCCTAACTTCAGCAATGCCTTCTTAGCTGGTTCAGTTACATTTAGCCTACAAAATAACATGTACTGCATTGAATGGAACTGCGGCGCCCAAATTTTCACTATGTAATTTAAGAGGTGCAGTAAACTTACTTTTCTTGCTCAATGACATAATTGAGTCTAGGTAAAATCTGCGTGGAATTCAAAGGTGCGAAACGGAATCGGGTACATCTACTTTGTATTGCTGGAATGATTTTGGATAGGTAATTATGCAATGATGCAAAACCTGACGTTGGAAGTGTACTTTTCAATAACTGTAAAATGAATAGATCAACACATGTTTAGCACAGGTTTGAGGAGCAGATGTCTGATGTTACAAGCAGTACTTCAGCGTATATTAGTTACCTCGACGTAAGGCACTCTGAGCATCATTAGTCATAGCATCGGCTTCATCCAGTATAATTAGTTTGAACTTCGACGTAAACATTGTCCTAGTAGAAGCAAAGTTCATGATTTGCCCACGAACAATTCCAATGCCACGATCATCAGAAGCATTCAGCTCCAGCACCATTGAGCTGAACTGCTGCGGGGAATAGATTTCCTTCGCACAGGCAAGAATTGTACTGGTCTTGCCTGTTCCCGGTGGTCCGTAGAACAGCAAATGGGGTAGGCGATCTGTCTCGATGAACTTCCGAACTATGTATGATAATTCAGTATTGCATTGTAACATTTTTTGGTCACAAATCAGATTATAACATGAAGAGTCCCATATGATGTTTAATCGTGGGAAGCTAAATAACTTACTTGTTTTAACAATGTCATCGTGAGATATTAAGTCGTCAAGCTTCTGTGGACGGTATTTCTCCACCCTGGCGTGAAAAAACGAGCATATCTGTTTGAGACATGTTGCTATAAACCGTCCAAATTGCTTTCAACTACACGAAATGCCTTAAATTAATGAACGAATATGTCGGAGTTTCGGACACAAACTTCTTACCACGGAAGGTTCAATTTGTACGGTTTAGAGTCTGCGTTATCGTCTTTCATGCTTTCAAATGGTTTTTAATCTGCCAGCAAAGAATATTTACGCAAAATGAAATCAGAAGTATACGCTGGCGGTGTACTTTCACACGTTGTCAGTTATCACTGACAAGGTAAAACACAATAAGGAAGTATACGTTCAAAATTAAGAATTCTTCAATGATTCTTTAAAATCTTCATCAAAGTAACCGCATGCTGAAGCGCAGAGAGAACGACACATTCCACATAACGATGCGGATGGATTGTTAAATGCAAAAAAATTGGGGAATTCGCCGGGAAAAAAACTGTACAATGCATTGGTCGGCGGGAATTCATGAGCACGATAAGTAAACAGAAAGTGCATATCGCACGTTTAGTTCTATCCAATCCCAGTCGTGTCTATATCGGCTTTTCGCTACTAGTATAACACTAAACTGCACTCCGTGTGCGGGCCATCCACTGTGTGAATACTCCAAGCGCTTAAAGTGACCGCGCTACACCATGCAGTCCAGCAGTGCTGTGGTGACGGTCTATGGAGCAGTATTAGAAGGTGTCTACCTATGATTGCTAGTCCGCATGCTCAAGAGCATTGGAAGCACTGTGATGAGACTCATCATGTTTGTCCTCTTTTCATGACACAGCTAGTCGCTCCACGGAGTGCAGCGAGGATAAACGTCGGCTGGCTTGGGAAGATTCAGGACGAGCAATGGTAGTTGTGGAACGAACAGCAACACTATCGTATGGCACGGCACTAAAATCTCCTCGAACCGCAGCAGTTAGTTCGCAGCACTGCCAAGCTAAAACTCTCGTCGTAGGAGCAGAGAGAGTAGCATTTTACACTGGTCAATCATCCCTCAGTACAGTTGCGATGAACGCGTCAGTAAAGTAGTGTTGTATCTCACTCCTGCTCTTGCAGTCATAGTATAAACTCACCGCTGGGTGTTACATAGCAGGAAATAAATTTAGAAAATTATTGATTATATTACAATTTTTTCTCTTGCGTAAAATAATATTAATTTACTGTGGAAAATATTCAAAATGTAATATGCGTGGTTTCGTAATTACTCGTTGTGGAAATAGTTCAATTGTTAGGAGCAAAAGTACTCGGTCTCAAGCGCAGTTAATAACGCTTGCGGGCTGTGCTCCTATTTATATGTGTAATGTAACTCAAGACCACTAGAACTCGTTGTAGTCATCATTTTACTGGAGTGCTAAATTCACATCACTCGTAATAGGTCCTTTAGTGTTATGTGGCGTGGGAGTGAGCCTTCACCTTCCCAGTCAATCAGGAAAAGGTAATTAAATTATGATGGAGAAATTTGCCTAATTTTCGTAGTTTGCTTTCTTTTTCTTGCTGTAATTTCGCGGAGCCGTGTGACATTCACGTTTGGCATGACTGCTCGTACTGGTGCCGGAGCCTCTTACACAGTGCCGCAGCCGACTCAAACAAGACTGATGAGTGGTGGGAGAACAGTGTAGTACTCATGCTAGTAGTATACGCTACGAGATGAGGAGGATTGTATTATGTGAGCGGCAAGAGTATTCCCGGACAAAAGTTGATTTAATGGAAAAATTCACCCTGGAAATGACTATTTCGCAATCGTAAATTAATTTGAGCGATTAAGCAATTGTAGAGAGGAGTCGAGCGATAGTTAACGGATTTTGTTTACAAGATGCTAAAGTCCTTTCATGATTGCAGATGAGCCATGGAGAAGTGTAATTCTCCAACAGCAGCGACCCCAACCTTAATTAGTTCAGGTGGTGGACTACGAATATTGAACATGAATATGAATGCCGTGCAAGCCACGGCAGCTGTTGGTGCTGGAAGCTCTACTGCTAACCCTGGAACGATGCAACCTGCAGGAGCGACTGTTATTGGACCAAGTGCTACTGGGCCCAGGCAAATCAATCCTCCTAGGATGATAATTAGTCCGCAGGTGATTGGTGCTAGACCTGGTCAACCTGGGGTAAGTGTTCGGCAAGACGCACCCTTCTTACAAATGTTCTTGACAAGTGAAGCGTTTACTAATTGCTAATAGCTACTTCTGCGAAGTTTCGAAGTAGTCATTGAGAATTAGTGGAACACAATCTGGATTCGTTATTGCTGCTCCGATATGAACTTTGAAGATGGTGTTGCTGCAAGAATTGCACAAGCTATGCTTTCGTTCCGATTCTGTCATTGAACTTGAGTAATGGCAGTTTCTCTTGTCCGGTGTCTCTGGTTGTATTGCGTTGTACATTCTGCTTCCAGTTTCGTCGTCTCATTGACGATGTAGTTATTAGACTATAGAAGCACATATTTGTCGTAGTTGTCCCCCAAATTTACTGTAGGTAGTTTTTCTTACACTGATCGGGGTTTGTCTATAATCGTGCTAACGAAGCACTGTGGTGGATCTACTTTTATCTGATTCGGTTTTCTGAAAATACGAATTAGAGCTTAACGATTGCGATCGAAAAATGTAACTTAATAGTACTGTCGTGACACAGGATGTGGAACAACAGTCTGATTTCTCGTCTTCTGAATGCATCTCGACTACTTGTAAACCGAGCTTACCGGAATACAATGAAAAAGGACATCTTGTCGCCCTCTGTAAAAGCTCGGAAGGGAAGGATTACTCTATCGGAAAGAACGAATCTGAGGTTTGCTACAAGCGTGTTGTAGATGATGAACGGACAGAGTTGGATAATTTAGATTCGGCAAAATGTCATGTCCCAGACGTGCAAGAGAGTGCTACAGTGCAATGTACAACTGAAGTCATCCAAATGGCAGGAACAAGTAGCAGTGACGGAAATGAAACCACCTCGCAGTTCAGTCAGGAACAAGAACTGTTTTCTGAATCTGAATCCCTTATGTTTCCAAGCGTTCTCCAGGAGATTCCCACAACACCTGAGTGTACCTCTGATATTACATTCCAGTCATCCTGTAATCCTGTCGTTACCAAATATTCATGTGTTCAGGCTCCGGAGGAGCAAATAGCATTTTTTGAGTCTGTAAATACGTGTGTTAGTACATCGGGTGCTGATAGTAGTGTTGATAGTTTGGGAAGGTCGTTTTCAGCGTCGCAGTATAATGATAGTTTTGTTGGTAGTCCTAGTAGTAAATGTTTTGGTGCTCTTAATTGCGAGTATAAAAACATTGGTGATAGTAAATCTGTGGTTACTGCACTGGTACCTGGTAGTATTAGGTCGAGCTCGGACCCAAATGGCAATTTTTCAGAAACTGGTAGTTCAAATAAGTCAGTTGGATTCGAAGTAGGTAATCAGTGGCGCAATATACGACCGAATATACGCTGTGTTAGTCCAGTGATAAATCTCCCCACGAAAACATCACATAGTGACCTTCGTACCCATTTCGATGAGACGGATGTCATCCTGTCACCTCGCTCACATGCACGTGTAAGCGGAGAAAATTTACATCACAGCAGTGGCCCGATGGCCCCTTCACAATCCATTTCCACTTCCTGTTCCGATTATACAAACTACGATCATGGATGCCAAAGGCAGTCGTCAAGCTTACGGAATCTGCAACCGGTACAAGTCGGAAATCGTGAATCTGGGCTATCGGTGACTAACAGTACGATCCATCTAAATAGCGATTCAGCAACAATAACACGACTGCAATCAACTAGCCAACAAAGTGTGGCAACCAAGATCAGCCCTCTTACCCGCTTTACGTCTGATGCAACTCTGCAATTGCAGTTTATGCGCTACAACGAGCAGCACCCTTTACACGGACAAAGTTCAACAACTATGTCATCCGACTTGCCACAACCTGGTGTTAAAGGCCATATATATAGCGGACCAGCTAGTGTTACTTCCAACGTCAATAGGATGAATATCAGTCCCACTGGTATCAATAGGTTGCCCAGAAGCGTTACGAATGCTGCATACAATTTCTCTGGTTTTGATAGTCCAAATCAACTACCTTATGCACGAACTCAGATGGTACCAGTTGCGGGAGGTTCAACTAAAATTGATCTCGGAGTGATCCCGTCGGATCGAGGAAGCCACATGAGGTTTGCTTACAGCCACGGCCATCCAAATAATAGCGCGGAATTCAGAAGATCGGATGGCTCAATTAGTAATTCGTCCATATCTGTTCCCAAGTACGGTATTACTTCGCATCAACCGCTCGTGCAGCATTCGCAATTTGCGCGCAAAAATTCAGCATCGGCCTTTACTACAGAACCCCTTAGGAATATTAGATTTATTGATGCGCAAGATGACCACCGGCCGTTATCAAAGTACGTTGTTCAGAATCAAAATGTACACCCACATGTAAACCAATCTCAATCCCGATTAAGTTCGTCTACTTGGGATTCTCGAATCTCTGATGCTAAAATGGTGCAAGTCATTAGGTGCAACCCTAATGTTAGTAATCACGCTACAATGCATCAAAATGTCAGTTTGGATGAACAAATGCGTAATGTGCTACCCTACCAGTCCCTGCAAGGGAAAGCCGTTGCAGTGAGGAGTCCCTTGGAAGTTCCTATGTCACCGTCGTATCCACAGTGTCAGTACAGTGACACTACCGCACATCACTATAAGGAAATTGAAGTGATTAGTAGTTATCCTAGTGTGCAAAATCATCCTGGTGCTGGAAACAACAGTTTCATTCAGTCAACCTCTCGAAGTGGGGTAACCGGATTTACAAAAAATTTGAGGACGGCAGAAATTTCTGCTCATACTTCCCCTAATTGTAGTGGGAACTTTGCAGGATCCTCAAACGATAGAGTGTCGCCTCGCAGCCAGTCAAGATCGGAATTATTATCGCAGTATTATTCATGGGATCGGGGATATCCGAGTTCGACGAACAGCGCTAATTTAGTAACAATCGCAAGTACCAGTGGCAGTATTAGTTGCTCTAGTAGCTATAACAGCTCAAACATGGACAATTATCGTGGTGGTGTAGCTAGTAATTGCAGCATAGGAAATGTAGGAAATCAGCAGTATCCCTTGGTTTGTCGGGTAACACCTATTCGTAGCAGGTTCGAGTCTTCACCCAGTCAGAGTAGCCCTTATAGTCCTCGAGGTCAATCTGCACGTCCCGAATTGCGTTCCTATCACTCTTCATCTCTTATTTATCCTTCCGGCTATCCTTCCCGTCCTTCAGCATTGGGAATCTTTCGTTCAGAAAATCGATTTGTAAATCACCCAAATCACAAGGCCCTAACAAGTGGAAATCCAAATTTCCCCCACCACCCGGTCCCGTCACCTGAAGCGAATGAATTTTTTTACCTGCCTGAAAGCCAGTTCTTTGACGAGCGGAGCATTATAACGGTACGTGAATTAGAACTTCGGATAACTAATGGATGTTTGCTTTGTATGTGTTGTGCAGCAAATCACTCTGCAAGCTTTGCCGGGGCCTTTGACAGGGGGACCGGGTCATCATCTTCTTGTGAAGACGGAGAATGGGCAATACCAACTTGTGAGAGTTGGAACTTCCCCTTCACTACAGGCACCAACACAACCACCCACAGCTGCAGTATCTGCGGGCACAAATCCTTCCCAAAATCCTGCAATACCTCAACCACAAACTGTGACCCCGTCTATCGCGTCTAATGCTAATGCTGGAGCACTTCCAGCGTCTACGACAGGACCGAATCCGGTGCTGTCTACAGCACCTGTCCCTATTCAAACCTCTAATTCCGCACTGACAACTCTTCCCTCAAATACTGTGCAGCAAACGGCATTATCGGGCACGGTGGCTCCCAGTCCTAATGTCAATATCATGGTGTCAGGAATCCAAAGACTTCCGATGACCTCAAATCTCGTGCATACAAATAACATTTCCTCAACTTCTGTAGTTTGCTCCACTACTAATCAGAGCCCGGTTGTGCCAGCCGGCCCAATCGCAACAGCCGCATATCGCCTTCAAACTGTCCAAACTGTTCCAACTGTCCCGCCCAGTGCTACAAACACTTCCGTAAGTACCAAAATGCATAATAGCGCAGCCCTGATTTACTATTGTTTCCAATCACATTTTAGATAAATATTGTATGCAGTAGCAAGACTGCAGTTTTCAACAGTTTAGGAACGGCTTGAGAAAGCCGAAGAATTCTTCTTACAAGTTCAAGATATGACTTCATGTGTCAGTGAGGCGTGTTAAAGCTAGATCAAAAAATTTACCGCAACTCATTTGACTTGAGTTAAGTAGAAGATGTTTGATTACGATGTAGGGATTTAAATTCCTGATAGTTCAGCCATGAAAGCAGGCATTTCCAACTCTACCGTGCACGCACGATTTCTAGATCGATAGTTAGTAAATTGTTGAGACAGGCCTCAAGCAGTGTCCCAAATCGCTATAATACGTCCTACACGCTATCCCATGTTACCTCCTGGATAACCGGTGGAGCAAATTTTCGGAAAGTGGAGACGACAAGTTGTATTGCTTCTACGATTGACTTCCAAGCGACCCATCTCCGTTTGTTATGTCTGCCTTCCGTGTCGCTTTATTTGTTGCATGTGTCCGTCTGTACTTTAGCGTTGTCCTACTACTAAGTTTGTGTTTGTTTTCGTCATAGATAATGCATTAAGAATGTGGTATCTGTGTTTTAAATATTTTGTTCAAGTTTACATGCTGTCTGGAATGGAAATTATAAACGTGGTTGGCGAAGCCCCGTAGAGAATTGCTATTTTTTGTTCACAAAAAGAGTTAACGGCATGAGTATAGTTAATTTTTCAGACCAGTAATATTAATTGATTTTATTTTTTACAATCTGAATGCGATTTCCCTCTGTTTAATTTTGCCCTTGCATCAGTCGGTGGGCCCAGTGTTTATGTGCAATTAGTGTTTATTCTAATTTCTGATACTAACCATGACGCGTACGCGATCTTAATTTTTTAGAAGCCACCGGATTCAGCAGTAGGGTTTTAGGACTTTTAGTCATGTTAACTATATACTTTCAATCAATGAAAAGCTAATGTGGAAGGCTGTTGCATTCATGCGTTTCGGACGTCTCAACTACATGTGGTTTAATGTCTTGAACTTGTAGGAAACATTCATTGAAAAAGCCACTTACACTTCCAGTGGATTTTCTCATTAGCTCCTCCGTTTTGACATAACTCTTTTATCATATTAAACGAATAAATTCATTAGTTAATTTGTATTTGGTGTAACCTGGAGTTGCAGAATGTTGTGGGAATGTCGACTGTGCAAGTACAGCAACCCTTCACTCAACAACAAATTAATCAGCAAAATCCTGCAACGCCTCAGACGCCTGCAAGAACTACGCCTGCACAAGTTAGCCAGGTTTGTCAGACATGTCAAGATAGTATAACTATTGGATTTTTCGTGGCAGTATTTCTGCTTTATGGCAATTTAATTCAACTCAGGCGACTACAGCTTTTAGATTTTATACTGGAATCAATCTGACAATAGGGACAGAAGTCAAACTTGACATGTCAACTTGTGAACTGTTATTTAATGAACACGCAATTCTCGTCGCCACGTTTAGAAATTCATTCTTTACGACAGCTGCGTAAGAGTTGTGGAGCAGTAAAGCTAATAGTCACTTGCTCTGTTACAGATGAACGCAGAAACAGCAAAAACGAAATGTAAAAATTTTCTAGCGTTTCTTCTGGAACTATCTGCGAAGCAAAGCCAGACGGTAGCCCGCAATGTGAAAAATTTGATTCAAGGGTTAGTAGAAGGCAAAGTCAGTGCTGAAGACTTTTCATCCAGACTTCAGAAAGAAGTTAATTCGCAACCTCAGCCGTGCCTTGTTGGATTTTTGAAAGTAAGATTCCTGGAGATTCTGTTTCGGGGTTTTGCGTTATTGTTTATGGGTGCCATAATTTGGAAAACTGAGTTGTCAATGTTTCTTTTTGATGCAGAAAAGTTTGCCCCATTTGCGACGATCCTTGGCAACAGGTGAACTTAAGATAGAAGGAATAAAGCCACCTCCGTTGGCATCGATTATGGGACCACCTGTTACCGCTCCAGTTACAGCTTTAATTCCTCGTACTCCGGTTAGCTTTATCTCAAATGTAGAACAGTTATTTAAGTCACGATTCTAGTTCACATTCCATAATTTACCTTTTAGATAAGACCACCTGGCTCTGTTACGACCATCACACCAACCGCAGCTTCACCTGGAACTCCTACAAGTCCCGCACCTATACCTCGCTCAACGGTAGCTGCTGTTCAACAGAGATTTGCTAGTGTAATATATTTTAATTCTACCACTGCATTCCATTATTGTGATCCCATTGTATAAAAAGAACAGTACTAAACTAATTGATATTGGTTTTCCAGACTCCTAAGCCAACTTCAGCGGGCAGGGGAGGCAGCGGTGGTAAGAGTTCCGCATCATCCTCTTCTCCCGCGGGATCATCCGGATCTGGGGCATCAAAGTCAAGTAGTTCGTCTAAATCAACTGCGAAAGAGAAGGAAAAGAAAGGTGGTTCAGCAACAGCTGCTGCCTCTTTTTCAGGGTAAACTGAAAACTTAAAGCGAGCTTAAAACAATGCCGCAGTTTTGTCAACGCTCCATTTTATTTGAACAGGGGAGATGACGACATTAATGATGTTGCCGCCATGGGAGGAGTCAATTTAGCTGAAGAATCCCAGAGAATTTTAGGTTCGACGGAATTCGTAGGCACTCAGATACGTTCCTGTAAAGACGAAATTTTCCTACCTACTGTAGTTCTGCAAGCGAGGCTTAAAGCTGCTGGTAAACAAATTAAATTGCTAAAAAAATATAATTATTTCAGTCGGCAAGGTGGAAATACTTGCATACTTTAATTAGGGATTGCGAAATGACTGAGTTGGCTTTGACACAATGAAACAGTAAGTGTTTCCTTTGCAGCTGCCAAGTACGGCATTGAAGAAGTATCATCAGACGTGGTAGCGATGATCTCGCATGCAACGGAGGAAAGACTAAAAAATCTTATCGGAAAACTTTCAGTGATAGCTGAGCATCGAATGGATGTGATAAAGGTTTGAGTTGCTCTACTGTATCTTGATTTAATCGATTATTAAATTTACTACAGCACCATAATGAAAGATTTTTATGAAATAGACGGATGAAAAATACGAGGTTTCCCAAGATGTAAAGGGTCAGCTCAGATTTCTCGAAGAGTTGGATAAACTTGAGCGAAAAAAGCATGAAGAACAAGAGAGAGAAGTACTCATGAAGGCTGCTAAAAGCAGATCCAAATCTGAGGACCCAGAACAAGCAAAATTGAAAGCAAAAGCCAAAGAAGTAATTGATGTCATTTGCTTCGCTCGATTTACTTTTGCTATTTGATTTGATCCAATTGATTCACGCCGATTTTTTTGGATCGCAGATGCAAAGAGCTGCATTAGAAGAAATGAGACAAGAAGAAGCCAATCGTACTGCCTTACAAGCCATAGGTCCTCGAAAGAAACCGAAATTAGATAGTATCCCTGGATCTCAGAGTTCATCTGTTCAGGTACGTCTTGTATGCGGCGTCCTTATTAGAACTTAGAACAATGGGATTTGCATTCATACAATAATGTTTTTATTTAAATTACGTAATAGTCCACCATGGGAGGTCCGGGAGTGGGAAGCACTTTAAGCAGACCACAAGTAAGTGTGCCATTAACACGCCACCATGTTTCACATCGGAAAAGAAAATCTTTAAAAATACATTCATTGTGAATTTTTGTTGCAGATCGGAATGCGACCTTTTAGATTAAAACGAGTCAATCTCAGGGATTTTCTGTTTCTGTTAGAACAAGACAAGGAAACGCAAAGAAGTCATTTCCTCTACAAACAATATCTACTAAAGTGAGAATAATGACTAACTAACTAGTAGATTTTAAGCTTAAGATTATATGTTTTCCAGATGAATATGATATTTTCTATTCAGCGATATGGTAGCAGCAAATTTTGAAGCTGTGAGACAAATACATTTACTTTGAGTAATACGAAACTTAGAAACTTGTCTTTTCTGTTCGTCTTTGAGTCCCATGTTAGCATAAATGAACCTGCAATAGGAAAATGCATACCAAGTCTTTTTGCGCTCAAATCAGTCAATCACTTCCGATTCACCGCTGATTTAGTTAGGCGCTAACTCTTACACGGTGATATGGATGGTTGTAATATATATACTTTATTACGATTAGGGTACAAGACGAAAACTAACGAAATACAACCGTCCTCAGCTAATTGCACAGCAGCAATCGACGCATTAGATAGAAACATATCTAGACTAAGATTTTTATAC
>VRMD01001983.1:0-14717 GCA_009872375.1 Sminthurides bifidus | reverse complement strand
CGTCGGCTGGAGACATATGTAGAAAAATGGAGATCTGATGCGACTCTAACACTGATTGCGCAAAGCACGTTCTATTTGCATTCTAGAAGCCATGGACATTTTCTTCACAAAAAACATGGCAGCTGCTGAGTTCGTATTACGTAGCTATTCGCTACGAACTCCTAATTAAGAGCAAAAACTTTTACTTTATCATACCTCACCATTACATAACCCCATCACTGCGCTACTTCCTTGATATTAAAGGCATAATGAGTCAAAAAAGCTGAAAGAACAAACTAATTTTTGCAACGGTCCATCAATACATCAGCACAACGTTAAAAAATTGATTAGTGCACACCTCAAAGCTTGAAACCAGTATATAGTGAACTTCGGACCGGTGAAGTGGTGCATTGTGAGACGAAAACTATGCTCGAAACAATCTAGTTCTCTAGATACTGATCACTGATCAGCATCATCTTCATAAGCCTACAGGCCCTGATGACTGATTACGTAATCGAATGCATACAATGAGTTGGCGGAAACAGTTAATTCTGTCCAAATTACTGAAAATAACGACGCACGGTGCTGTGCAGTGGAGCGAAGCCACGATATCGAGGTTACAAAAATGGCGAATGCAGTGCGCTGATCGAGCGCAAAATATCAGCCTCTGAGAACGTGACAGATGCGCTTGAAAGTCAACGTGTAGAGATTTCACCAAAACGTTTCTCTGACCGAGAAGGGTTGTACCTCACGTGCACGTGTTTGTAGGCCGAATACGTTGTAAAACAAGAGATAGGATGTTGTTCGGTACCTTTATTGTTGAAAACACGAGACTGGTACAGATTGTAAGGGATGGGACGGGAAACGCGATAAGGTTTAGAAACATGTAACGCTAACGGTATAGCGACCAGGTGAGCTACCCATGAACCAGCTTGTGCTCTTGCACATGGCAGCTGGATGATTTCCAGTTCCAGTCGGCCCTATCTAAAACGTTTCGTCAGAGGAGCTTCTAAATAGTACAAAAAATGAAGATTTATGAGTTACGGACACCTGCTACTTTCTAGTGTTAGATTAGAGTGGTCAGAAAGAAACTACTTTGTCACGTTAATTCTTGTGCAATTGTAGCACCGCGATCTAAAGCCTGGACATCCGCCAGGTCCATGAGTAAGTAATGGTGCTTATGCAACATGAGGTTGAATTACTGGAATTGGTAGGGTGCGCTTATGTAATCGCCATAAAATTATCGGGTTCGCTGAACTGCAAGTACAAACTTTCAGAATATTAAGACGCTCATTCTTTTCCCCAGCTGAGGCATCAGAGACTGTGCGCGACAAGATGAGACGTACAAAGCCTGATCTGGGCTCTTAGTACGATTATTGGGTAATACTTACAGCTAAAAGAAGAAGAGAGATCTCCGAACGTTCTTGGCGAAAGCCGTAGCGGTTTTTGCATCTGTTAAGCGATACACCTGTGTTCTTGCTTTACAGAATCTGAACTTTGTTAACACGACATACACCAACAGGAGAGGATACACGTGACTCACATTCACATGTTCATGGGCTCATTTATTATCTGCATATGGCGAAGGATGACATAACGTAACCCAGCCAACAATGCCTCTGGGCTCGCAGCAAGCGCCTTACGTAATCATGCAGTTTTTCTGATGAACGCCGATCCTACATAAACACACCCTTCCTCCATCTCGTGAGTCAGCTCGAGTTGAAAAGACAACATTCCTATTAGGCTCTTTTTTACTCCTCGTGTTGAAAATAGTAGAAAGATGGTTGAAAATCTCACTTCTTCAAAGGTCCCAAGTAATGTTATGACTGCATTCCTATTGCATACATTGCATATATTCTTCGCAAGTTTTTTGGGCTATTGCCTTATTGACTGCCTTCAATTTCTTTTCAGTTTTCTCTGTAAATTTGCGGTAAATGCGCTTTTTTCGTGGTCTCACAAGAATTTGAAGATCAAATGCACTTCTTCGCAAATCTACCATGTAAGAGAATGCAGCGCTAAGGTGGGAACGAACAAAAGTTACACATGTACAAATCAATTTTAGGTACATACTATTATTTTAAGAATGACACTTAATTTGGAGGCACGAAACCGCCAGCGCTTTTTTAATTTTCAACGGCAAAAAAGGTCTCTACGAAAAATAGCACGTTTAAAATAATCTTTAGACGTAAAACTTGCACCGGTACGAACACCGTCTTAAACTCATTACAATTACAATACGAGGGCTCAACATGGCGCGGCATGATCGTCATCGTCTCAGAGAACATAGGATAGGATATTACACAATCAAGACTACTGAAGGATTTCCTGTCAAGTATTCAGGAAATTGCCACTTTGGAGTATCTAGGAAAACTCACTGGAATCACCTCTGACGAGGTTGCTCACACGAAATTCTGTGGCAACAAAATGTATTACATTTTTTAGAATCATCGTCTCTTTCAGAACAGAGATTCGCTTACATAGTCAACTAAATTTTCCACCACTTGCACGCAATTACAGGTCCACTCATTTCCAAAGGAATTACATGTAGTAATGCTAGCTATTTCGATCGACTGGTTTCACGAAAATGAAGTGCCACTTCTTTCAGGACAAGTAAACAAAAATTTTCAAATCTGCTTTCATTAATTTCAACTCTTGACTCTACTTAAATAGCAAAAATTTCAAGACTCGCATTAATCAATTGCATACTGGAGCAATGGTCGATCCAACATACAATCCGTACCATGTACTAGCTGCAGACATTTTATCCGTCAAGGGAACTAATTGGTCATAGACTTAAGAGATTATCATGTGCTGACCAATTACTTTACAGCAGTTTTGACTAGAACAACAATAAGTTTCCGCCTGTACATAAAACTACTTCCGTAGGCAGAGGGACACTATACGGTGTTCAACAATGCTGCTATGATCTGCCGCATGAAAGAAATCATCAAGATTTACGGAAGGCAAAAAATCACCTAAATTGAAAATATCCTACCACTGTCGCTTTAGACAATGGGGTACGTGTGTGTCACAGTTCCGAACCCTCTTGCGTCGCCTTCACGGAAAAGCAAACGAGACCCGACCTTTATGTACTCAGGGTGGCGGATAAAACGAAATGTTACTAATGCCCCGTCGTCGGTAGAAAGTCGGGAAGCTGATGAGATTTCCTCTACGATAGCCGTCTGCCGCACGTTACCAATGTAAACTGTCGTTTGAAATTTCTTGGCGATAAACGTAGCATGGTACTGAACATATACGGCAGCCTAGTGCAGGTAAGACAGAATTATTTTTAATTTTCATTGTTTGATCTCTTTGTATCTTTGCTATGATATTCAGAAAAAATCGCTCTGATTTACCTGAAAGCAAAAACAAGCGCGAGGGAACTGTGATAAAGTTGGGCTAACCAGCACCATACCCGCCCGAATATCGTTCACGGATATACTTAAGCCCAACGATGCGCTTTGGCTTGCCCTTACTGTCCTGCAGGGAGTTTTGTGCCTTCTTATCGAAGTAACGGTAACCGGACGAAACGACGCATCCGCAAACGGTCCTAAATTCAAAAATTTTTTAGTCCCAAAATATCAAGCACAGCATTGATTTTTTAAAATGATAAATTCAATGATGAGTTACCTATTAAGAAAGGGGTGCCTTCGTGCACTACACCTTGAGTTAGCAATCCTCCCAGCACAGTGTGCATTTTCCCTTGCCGAGGTATCCTAAATGTTTCATCTATTTGGAATTCAGGTGGCAATCCCTGTGAAAAAATGGCCAAATTACAACCATGTAACGCTTACCAATGTTCACTTCACTAGTTCCGTTTGTAATTAACATTGTACCTCCAGCATCTGCCGCTGTTTAGCATTGATTCCCGGTGGCAAGAGAAACAGCAACCGATATAATAACGAAAGCCCTTCTCCAGTTACACTAGATACACACACTACAGGTACATTGCGATCTGATCCGACAACCGATATAATATCATCTTCACTTTCTACTCGGTAAGGCTTCACGTCCACATCACTGGCACTCAAGAAGTATTTTTCTATGTCGGACAAAGTCTTCTCTAACTTTCCAACGGTGGTTAAATCTGCTTTTGTGACAGCTATAATGACTGGGATCTGTAAAATTAAAAAGTTGGTACTTTATTCTTCAGTTTGACAGCTCATGATAATGACATTCCTGAGTATTGTTTACCTGAAGTGCTATAGCAAGTGACAAATGTTCTTGTGCATGCTTCGTAAATCCATGAGCACCACTTATTACAAAAAGTATGTAATGAGGTGAGTAGCCTGTTACACCCCTAATGGTAGTGCGTAAATACTTCTGATGACCAGCTAAGTCCAGTAGAGTTACCAGTTTAGTTGATAATTCACATATGGTTTTAGGGCTACCTTCCTGATAATTGATAACCCGTCCCTAAAACATATGAACACTATCCATGAGCATTCAATTATAATTATATCCAGACATATCAGCTACACCAAGATAGCTAATTTTCATACAATACCTGCGAATCAAATCCTAAAAATTCATGGCCTATTGAGCTTGTTCTTCCACTTTGTATTTCGTGCAGATGATTAAACATATTCAATCTCGCCTTCCCTCGTCCATCATCTAACTCCCCTTGTGTGAGCACACCGAGCAAAGTCGACTTCCCTAATAGGAGAAAATCATCAATTGCATTTTGCAGCTTTTAAAAATTTCAAACAGCAAGGCATCAATAAAAATCTATTAGATCTTGCTGAAATTTACCGGCATCTGCGTTCCCCATTACGGCTACACTTAAGTCAATAGTGGGTTGATCATCTGGAATCTGTGAAATCGTATCAGAAAAAATTTACACTCTTGTACTGTATAAAGAAGGCTTAATACGATGGAAAATGAAAATGCTTTACCTTCCGCACGAGGACCTCAGCGACAACTTTGCCCGACGAATCAGAGTGCTGCACGATAGTCTCACGAAGGACTGTAGTTGTTGCTCCTAACTTCAAAGCCATTTGGTTTAAAGTGCCTAAGCTGGCCGTCATTTCTTCGGCACTTAACCCTTGTAGACGTCCCGAATCTTCTACGCCTGTTGTAATGAACTCGGATTAATGAACTGATAAAACAGATTTATCTTCTTCCTAAAAGACTTGTTCTCACCGATTTCGTAAATAGCTTCTCCTTGGCCTTCTCGAAGTCGCCATTTCATCTGCAGGAAAACAGCTTCATGTTATCTTCCGATTGCATATTCTCCTTTCATTATAATACAATTACCAACTGGGGAATGGGGTAAAAGGTGATAAATTGTAATTCAGATGGATTCACCTGCGTAACTAAATGTTCGAATCTCTGTTTTGACGGATTTATCAACTTTAACTTGTACTCAATATTCCCCATCTGTGGCTCCGGTGGCAGTGACTTGACATGAGAACCGCTACTAGTTGCATTTACTCCAGTCAAAATATTTCCATTCTCTTCCACTTCGCTGCTGAACGCTAATGAAGCTACAGGTTCGTCAGAGACCCCCGGGTCGAACAGACTTAGAAACGAGTCCATCATTCGAAGCCTAAAAACAACACAACACCGTTCGCTTCAATCGTCCTTACTTAACTGACGTATATTAACTGATCACATCGCGCGACTCTGCTCTGAGTCTCAGAATTTCTAAGATGTAAAAACAAGATAATGTAAGAAGCTTTTGTTCTTGTTTCTTTCTGCAAGAAACTTAACTTCACATGACAATACTGGAATCAGAACTTCTAATTTCTTTTGCGAAAGGTTTCTTATGCAGCGAAGACCTGTCTCGCTTGACTTTCGCAGTAACTTTCACTGGTTCTCGATGACATTCAGCTTGTCATACTTCACAAATGTTCGTGAGATCTCGTGTGTTTAAATTTAGATTTTGTTCTTGAAGGATGTCCGAAGGATGGAAGTCTGGTGTACTTCTCCTACGTAGGTCAATGCATTAATGTTTACTTTGCCATGCCGTACACACCGACCGCGCAAGGCTATAAATGTGATTCTCAAAAAGATGAAGGTTTTGTTTTACACTTTGCGTGCCAGTGGTTTCGAGCCAACAAAATTGGACAAGTTCCAGGCCAGGATATTTTACGTATCATTTCCTATGCAGTGTTGCGGGTATGACGTACCATACCATATTGGCATACCCTAAAATTTTAACTACTGCACTACGTTTAACTCTTACCCGATGGTATGTGATGCTTAACTTCACTGATGCTTTTGAGCTAAATCTGATCAGAGACACTTTCTCGGAGCACTTTCGCTAATCCAGATTTACAATTTGCGTTAAGAAAAATATCTTGAATACGTCATTTAGGTAGAACACATAACTGTCATAAAAATGCTGACTTTCTGGAACCATGGCGAATTCAAACTTAAACACCTGTTGTTTCGCGAATACGTGTCAAAGCATTGTAAACGTCAACTGCACTATGACCACTGGCTTCGTTTTCCAAATCTCTGCCCTCTGTATACTACCACTTTAGGGCTATGAACGCAATCTGGTCGAAAATTGCATCATACTTAGCTCCTGCTGAGCGCAGGAAATAGACATTTTTTACTAGGTACCGACTTTTCACAATTCAGCTACTATTTTTGCGTCAAGCGATAACCACTCCATCACTTACTCACTCTCAAATAGGAAGAATCAAGCAATTTAGCTGGTATTACCAAAGATGTGCATGAAATGAATTGATGCAGTTTATTGCCTGAATATGGCTGCATAAGAGTTACAACTAACTAGCTCCAAGCTTGTATTTCCATCTGGAATATGGTCTTAACGCTATAAGTTTTAGTGTGGAAATTCTACCCTAATAACCTTCAAGAATAAGTTCTTCCATCTTTAAAGCAGGAGTCAAGATTTGCGCCGACGTAGATGTTATAACTACAATATTGCAATTGCTGTGGCTGCTTTCGGTAGTAGACGATATAAAAGAAGCTAACTGAAGATAATCACGTAAAAATAATCAAATATTTCACGAGCACATGGCTACGCGCAGGTAATTGAACCTTATGCAAATATGTAAATAAAGCGTCATCTGATTTATATTGATGAACTCGACGCACGAAAACATCGAAGCAGATGTTTTACGTGAGATCAGCACAACAAGCTCTCGCAGCTTCGGGGGCTTGAGGTGTTCCCGCAAATAGATGAACTTGAACAGAGGGCAAACAACGAAAACGCATTGCGGCAGAAGATATGTCTTACCTTACTAGCAGAGGAAAAAGCACGAAAAAATCTTCCGGAATGTAAATATTTCTGCACCGCCAAACGTTATTGCTTTAACTAAAACAGATCCAGCCTAACAGTTATATCCAACGCTGAATGCAAAACTGGAGCAAAATAGCAATACACGTGGTTTCTTTGATCGCAAATTAATCCTTTTGGCAGAGATATGATGAGAACCGTAAATGGAATCTTCGCTTTGCTCTCGAAAAGTATTCCATCCTTTCCTTGGCCCGGGCACCCAGCGAATCGCATGAAGTTAAAAATCCATCAAGCCCTTTGGTCTGAAACGGAAATTTTCAAACTTATGTAAAGTTTTCATTATTAACTCCGCAAAACAATGCGACATCTCACAAAGTTGCGGTACAGGATTTCGGGAAATACCCAACTTTGACCGAAAAATAATTTGTCCCAGCAAAACGCACCTGAAGAAATATTAAGCGTGAGCTTAGTTCCGATGGCTAGCGGTTATTGAGAAATTATTTCGTCACCGTTCCGTTCCACGCAAAACTCTACAACAAAGCAAAGACATTGTCCAGTTACTGAAAGAGCTGAAACCAGAATAGCACTATACCAATCACCTGGCCACTTCAAATGTAGCTGTGATATGTTTGGGACTCACAAGATGTGAGCCATTCCAGCTTGTCCACCGACATCCAATTAAATACTGTTACCTTTACAGTTAAAATTACTGATCCTCATAAACCTACGATGTCTTCTATAAAAAGTCCACATTATCCACACACTGAATTTCGAACGGCCTCTACGAATTGATGTCAGTTTATGTAGAAGCTGACAATACAGATCAGAACATCTGACTTGACAACAGATGCTATCGGATGTCAAAAGACTAAAATTAACCTATTATGCTCTCTCGCGCAACTTAACTATGCCTCTCACTCACCACTATGAGGAACTACGAGCTGCAAACTAAAAGAAAATTACAGCTCCCTCATAAAAACAGCAAGTTCTCTCTCGTACACTTCTCCCACATTATATTTAATGGAAACCGAAGTGTGTAACTAAAGAAACAGCGATCCTATCCTAGCTACAATTTAGTCACTCCGCATTCAAGCTATACCTTATCAAGCCTAAAGCTTAATCGTGTGGGCCGTAAACTGAACTTGAAGCTTTAACAGAGCAGTTAAGCTCTAGCGATTTTACTCCTTTGTACTTCAGATAAAATCGCACTCACAGTCGATTCCTCACCATGACGAAAGTGCACCTCTTTTTGCTTGTCCTTGCAAAATGAACAAGTTTGCTTGCAATTGTTACTTACCTCTGCAAAGATTAATTGCCTCAAATTGTTTACCTACAACGCATACATACGTACACAGAAAGCGCGTAATGATAAGATAACTCCTGTTACGAAATCCAAAACACAGATGACTGATATGTAGTACGTGAACAAGTTATTCCTAACTTTCCCTTTGATTTTTTATCCCTCCGGCCATTCGTTCTCCATCAGAAAACGACATACTCACTCTAATACGTTACTCTAAGCTGCATATATGCTTTCAGAACTTTTGCAGCCGAAAATCACCCAAGCAGGAAGGTAGAATAGCTCATAAAAATTGATCAATGAAATCTCTTCTACACGTACTATGACAGACTGGCACCTTTTCAGACTTTTAAAGGCTTACAGCTACAGTTTAAGCTGTTGCATTTTAAGGTGGTGGTAAAACGGAATAATATACCCAGTATATGTGGATACAAATATTAATCCACCGTAACGAATCATTTGAGCTTTATTAAGTTCACGTCAGAAAAAATGGGGTGAGCATAGTACAGCCAAGAATATGTCTGATAATGGCTAACGTGACGTGCGGACCAAAGTGCGAAGCGGGATAGTCGAGCAAATTCTTGCGCGATATTTAGTATTGTACCATACGTCGATGTGGTAAAGCGACGCTAGGGAATTCAATTTTATTAAATGCATGAAGGAGAATTGAGGCTGGAATGGAAGAAATACATTCAACTCACTGCACAGGCGAGCATTAGAGGTTTCCAGGCAGAAGTACTGTATGACATGTAAATAGTGTCAACGGTAATTCTGAATTTGCAATCCAAAAAATTAGCATTTTAGTGATATGGATAGTTCATTTCTATAGGCATGATTTATTTTTTTGCATAAGAAATTGTGAATTTGCATCGCATTATCGTTATAAGCCGAAGTTTTTAAATTGTGTAAATAAACACCTACTCCGGCAAAATGGGGGAAATAAGATCCGAGTATAAACTTAAATCGCCACCTGAAGATGCGATTTCGACTGTAAGATTTGCACCTTCAAGTTCGCAGCTATTACTGGCATCTTCTTGGGATTCGTACGTTCGTTTGTATGATGTTACGACTAATGTTTTAAGGCACAAATATACGCATAATGGTCACCCGGTTTTGGATTGTTCGATGCAGGTACTATTAAATCATACTCCGACTGTTTCTGGGTTTGAAGTGTTGGATTTAAATGTAAAATGTTCTGACTTGACTTTCTTAAACAGGATACTCAACGAGCTTTTAGCGGTGGTTTGGATGGAATCGTCATGACGTATGACTTCGGATCAGAAAGTTGTAAGTCCAGCTCACCTACTAAGGGCTGTAGCAGCAGTTTCGTGGAACTCATAATAATTTTTTTGTCCTGTAGCCACAAAAATTGGGCAACATGACGATGCTGTGAGATGCATTGAATTTTCTGAAGAAAAGAATGCAATCATTAGCGGAAGTTGGGACACAACCATGCGTCTATGGGATTGTAGATCACCTTCATGCATCAGTTCTCATCCACAAAACGAGCAGGTAAAGTCCAAAGAAACATCGGTGTACTACGTTGGTCAAAATCGCACCTTTAATTGTAAATTTGATTTTGAAATAGGTATACTCAATGAGCGTGAAAGAAGAAATGGTCATTGTCGGGACAAGCGGTAGGAAAATCATGGTATGGGATTTGAGGAGTATGGGTTCCCCAGTGCAGCAACGTGATTCTTTACTGAAATACCAAACACGTTGCTTAAGAATATTTCCGAATAAGCAAGTAAGTTGGTTACCATAGAAATTTTTAAGCTGGAAACGGTAAAAAGCGGAGGACTGAGAGATTTAATTGGAAAATTCTTGTCATAGGGATACGTTTTGAGTAGTATTGAAGGAAGGGTATCAGTTGAATATTTCGATCCCAGTCCAGAGGTTCAAAAGAAGAAATATGCATTTAAGTGCCATAGAATAAAAGAGGGGGGCGTAGAATGTATTTATCCTGTGAACGCGATAAGGTAAGGAATCAGTTTGGTTTCTATTTGCGACTTGCGACAACTGCATCACATAAAAAGTTTGACATGGAAAAGAACGTTTTGGTATTTCAGTTTTCACTCAGAACATAGTACTTTTGCGACTGGTGGATCCGACGGTTTTGTAAACGTATGGGACGGTTTTAACAAAAAACGCTTGTGTCAGTTCCACCGATACCCAACAGGCATTTCAAGTTTGGCATTCAGTAGTTGTGGTACGTACCTGTCATTATTTGATAGAATTGAATTATTTGTATGGCATCAGTATGCAAATCTTTTTTAATTGCTCTTACATGTGTGCTTTTAGGAAGCCTTCTCGCTATCGGCTGCTCATATTTACACGAGCTGGAGGAAACACCAACAACAATCCCCGAAGATCATATATTCATTCGTAACGTAACGGATCAGGAGACAAAGCCAAAGTGAATGCGAAGTTGCTAATCCACAAGGGGCGGGCTATGTTTGCGACCATTCTTTGATTGGAGACTCTGAGTTAAGGTCCTAAAGTGAAATTGACATTGACAGTATTGAATGAATCCAGAAGCTGAAACTTTGGACATTAAGGCTATTCAGCACACCGGTTTTTGTTGAAATAAGGATCTAAAACTCAGTTCTTGATGGTTGTAAAAGTGGTCGTCCTGCAAGTACAATTTTAATGTGAAGTGCAACTCTTTACACAGCATAAGAATCTTTACCTCCTATATGCATGAAATTTTTCATCAGTGCAGATTTCTGCCATTCAAGACTGCCGAATCATGAGTTCATTTTTTGAAAAGCATATTGATGTAATTAACGGTTGCAGCATGATGTAAAATATTTTTATACATTGCATCAAATGATATTACTTAAATCGTGTGATAACCCATCTTTTTTGTTTGTGAGAGTAATGTACGTCGTTGGGCATGTGTAATTTTGGTTGGCAACATCCAGGTTTGTGACATCATACTATAAGTTATATGCCACAATTGTTCTTCCTTCGTTAAATAAACGTTTTAGTCAATTCTTAATTGATAAAATCAGCGCGTTAATTTCTCTAGATAAAAGCCGTAGTTTATGAGCTGGGGCACTGGCACTGCAGTCAAAACATGAGTTATGCTAGTTAGCAATGCCATAAATACATGATTTGCCGACTGGAGATTGTAAGTACATTTTGCGGATTTTACAACAAAGGGATGAAGTGCTTCGATGAGCATCAAAAATCAAAATGGAGCATTGGGGCATAGTGGGCCCAAATATTACACGTGCAAGAGCCAAAACCCCTCATACAAGGACTGAATCATGACGGACGAGATGATGGGGAGAAGAGAGAAAGAATATTATATATACAAGGTCCGCTTCGCTGTTGCAGATGCAGTTTCCCCCACTCTTTTCGGAGTTGAAACCTGCATGGACAATGCACATTCTCCTGTCAGGACACGGAATTACCCTCGTTGAGAAAAATTGAGCGAAAGCATGAGCGATATAGACATAAACGCTTTATGCCAATGTTGGTGACTAATGTTTGAAAAATCTCTGTTGACATTTAAAACATGGGTCCCTTTGGCTTGTGTGGATAAAGTGGAGAGATACACCGACCGATTTCCGGACTCGTCTCATGTCATCACAGTTGGGTTGAATGGAGCTAATTAAAAAGTTGCCGTAAAATATTACTCCTTTTAGAGGGTTGCGTCGCATGAAAACGTTGGCCGCCACTTATGACAAGAGAATAGATGGAATTTATCCAAAAACCAGACTGAAGATAACTGTCTTTTTTAGCGGGACGTGCATGAGCTATTACTTTTAGCTTAAGCTCCTGCACTTGAGTACACACGTCATCAGTTTCACACTTCATAACTCATGGTCATGACAAACGAAGTGATGAGAATGGAAAGTTTCTGGCCGGGGACGAGTAATCTAGTGTTGAAGGTAAAAGTGGAATGTAATATGAATTTCAGGAGGATTATTGTATGATTTTATTTATGAGATTGATATGAACCAAAATCTGCTCTGCTGTCAGTTAGCTCACTTACCATCCGATCCTTTCAAGTGTCCTCTTACTTTCAGCACCTCAGACGGGCATTATACTGCATGAAAAATTGATTTCCAGCCATGATATTACTTGGACGGCTGAGATGTGTAAAGAGGTGTTAATAACTTCTCCAGATCCCATCGAAGCTGACCAGTTTGAGCAGCAATAAAAATTGAAGTAAATGCCAAGTGATTTACGAGGTTTGAAACCCGATTGGTGTTTCGCCTTTAGGCTTTGGATCAGGCTCGTATAGCTTGGTCAAGCTATACCTCGCAGATTTTGAGATTTGAGTTTCCCATTTTTGACTTAAAAGCTTTCACAAGTTAAGAGGAAGAGCCTCTAATACTAATTTTCGGAATAAAGTAAGTTTGAATTTTATTAAACTTGTAGTGAAAAAGGAGCTGGAGAGAAAGGTTGGTAGCTTTGTGATAGACAGACAAGCAACTGCCAAACTTACAATACTGTGGGCAAAAGGTAATAGCTTTAAGCTAAACTTGAAAGTTTCGCTGCTGAAAGAGTAGATACTGTGAGTGAGATTAAGACCGAAACGAGTTGAATTAGGAGGATGACTGATGTACAGGAGCGGCAAGTGAAGGTAGAAGGCTGAGCCAGATTTGGCGTAGCATGTGCATTGAATAAAAAAGCAATATATATTGAATTTTTTTTCCGCTTCGGGGGTTCCAAGCTTGTTGTTGTGGACGGTTTAGCTTTGAGCAATTATTGTTGAAGAGGAGAAATATTGCTCTGTGCCCGTCTCTTCCACTTGACTAGCATAAAACTATTCATGGGAAGAGAGAAAGTGTGGATAAAATAAAAAAATTTCAACGCATTCAGCTGTAATTGAGGAGAAAACAAAGACGGCCGAAAACGAAGGGTAACTTTCTCCAGCGGTACCAGCCGCAGCTGTATGCTCCTCAATCCGCTCCTTTGAAGAGAAAGTAATCTGTCTAGTCTTCACTAGACTATGCTGATGATTTTTTCCACAATCATTATTTCGTTTTCAATTTAGACCGAACCAGCTCTTTCAAGTTGAATTACAGAAAGGAAATTTCACTGCTCCTCCGGTCTTGGCTTTTAGAGTAAAATGAAGGCTGTGATGTTGTTCCTGGTTTGCATATATGTACGCAAGACTAATTTTAATCTCATGGAACAGTACCCATGCAGACGAACGCCTTTACAAGGAAATGATGAACAAGGGAAAAAGCGAAACAACCATGGTCGTCCGCTTAAGTTGGCGAAGGAGTTCACAAATGAAATGAACGCTCAAAATTACAATGGTAGTAAGAATCTCACCACTTCAACCGATCCGCAACTACAGAATGGCCCAACCACATTCTCTTTTTGTCCTAATCCAAGTTCGAGTAAGCTGGTGCTGGTGCATGTAGCAATAATGAATCCTTTCGTTAAACTACTTGAGACAAAAAATTGAATTTTAGCTACAGAACGAACGGATTCTTTTTTATCGTAGGGGACATAAACCCTACTGAAATTTATCCATGCGAACGAGACGAACAACTTTATGAAAGTTGATGAAATTGACGAAGCTCCAGTTTCAAGGCTAATACTTGTAAGACGAATCTAGATATTGGCTCTGTCTTGCATGCATACTGTCAAACGTAATGATCATCTTTTAATTAAAATCAAGTTTATGAACGCACACAGTGCATCTACTGTTCCCAACCCAGCCTAATAAGTTTGGTTCGTCGGTAGCTAATATCGGTAAGAATTAATTATGTTATCATAATCACATGAACCACGGACCAAACCCGGAAACCGCAACTTTGCCATGATCATCCGGGAAGAGAAAGTAATCCGTTTCCTGGCGCCACTTCAAGCTAGAAACGTTTTAGATCCATCCCATACAGTTCCTCCCACCTTCATGAACGTTTTCTCTATCTCCTTCGTAACATTAATGCACAAGATCAGCAATCTGTAAGGAATCTGTTTATCCTGTAGCACGATTGTTTCAAGTCAAATTGCTTCTGATAGTCATGAGTGAGCTTTTAAGATACTTTAGAGAGTCTGCCGATGATGCTCACTAATCAATCATGTATTAACTTTATAAATACGTAGAAAGGAAGAACTGAGTGGGGGCTTTGACTTTGGTTCACATGAGAGGATGTAAATTAAGGGGAAATTTGCACGGCAACATATATCTTGGAGAAATGCAATTATTGATCTGGAAGCTAATAATATTGCGTCAATACGAGACCATTAAAGTAGCCT
>VRMD01001982.1:0-14720 GCA_009872375.1 Sminthurides bifidus | reverse complement strand
GACGATTATATAACGTGGTCAAAGCGTGTCATTGCGAAACTCATTGTCATTCACGCAGTCATTCCCTCTTGCGTTCCGATTCATCCTGAATTTTTAACCACCAACGTTACCAGTTTGTTCTACAATCAATTTACCAGACCATGCTTAAGTTTGCTCATCCTTGTCCTGTCTGTAAGCGCTGTTTACTGCGTGTAATTTGGTTATTAGTAAGTTACTGAGGGGTGTTTATTTACGATCGAAAGTTTTTTTGCTATTACTCGATGGAATGTCGCTGCAAATGAATGCGAACCACAGCATCGGGAATGTGACCAGAAAGAAAAGCTGCTGAAACTCTCGACAGTATTGACATCAACAGGTTTTTGTATCAGCGGATACATAACAAGTTTGCAGCTTTTACAATTAAGTGACGATACGCAAAAAAACTCAAGTGGATCAGTTTTTTACACACTTGTGCTCTCCCATACACGTTTTATTAGTGTAACGTGCATCCTTAATATGAAATGTCGGTCGGGGTGTAGGCAATGTAGGGAAATTAAAGGCGGCAAACGAAATCAAGTCATTTGAGGAGGAACCATGAACTTGATTTCTAGTCAGGTGCGATGAAAGGGCGGTAAAATTGCAATTGCACGTGAACTCTTTACGTACACCTGCGAAAGAAACTTGGGAAGAGGCCGGAATCCAGCAAAACAAGTCCTGGAGCAACGAAGGCGGTGCTATGCCCCGAGCGTTGCTTTGCTGACGTGTGCAACGAAACGAAATTAAATGTGCATAATGAGCCTATAAAAGGAACTTACTTTAAGTTCCAGTTTCACTTTTACTTCTACGTCTTATGCGAAAGGTATCTCAAGTAACGTGTGATGATAGAAAAAATGCGGTTTTTTCCTCATGCCAAAAAAAACTAGACTCAGCATCTCACAACACGTGCTTTTGAAATAGGATAATAAGCGTGAGATCAAGGATGCTTATTCAATTCAAGTTACCCAGAATAGTCACATCCCCCAATGTTTTTTCACTCAGCTTGCATGAGTAAATGTACCAAGCTTTGCAATTGAGGAAAACTTGCTAAAATAAGTCATGCATTTACGATTATGTTGACGGAAACCTTTTACTTTTGCTATCTTCACTCCTCCCTGTTAAAAGAACGAGAGCCACGAGAATCAAAGTGAATTCTAACCTTACAGTCTACCCGAAAAAATACCCTGAAGCAATTAGTACTCAAGGAGTAATTGTAATTATACCCTGAGAACAGGAGTTAAAGACGGCTAAAGTCTCAAGTGACACCTACATTAATTGCCTTATCCTGGAATCTAACGACAAAGTTTATTCTTTCCGCATTGTGATCAAGTTTTTGCCTTTGCTTGTAATCCTATTAAAGCACCTGTGTTCACCTGAACAAGCTTTCGTTTGCTAGCAAGTCACATACATACGTGAGAAAGTAGGGTAGAGCAACCGGATGACGCCACGTGGTAACCCATGCACTTGGGTAGGTGCGTGATCGTCTCAATTTACCTGTTGCAAATTAATGGGCATTGACAACTATGTGCTAGAATGCGCCGGAGCAGCGCGTGCAGCCCTGCAATATTTTACAGTTTGTTTTGTTACGAAACTGCGATGCGCTGCAGTCAGAGTCGGCAATTGACAAACTGCCAGAGTACGAGAGCAGGCTTTAGTGACAACTTTTGTGCGAAATTTTTGCAGGAGTTTCGCACAATTGCCGTGTCTCTTAATCAAGAATGAGGAGGAAACAAGCGTCAAGTCAGGTCACATAAATACATAATCAGAACGCTGCTGCTAAGTTATGTCATGCGGTAGTAATGACGAGATCCTTACAACTCGCGACCTTTCCAATTGTTTACCTGTGCCTTTCACTGCTAATGAAGCCTTTGACGGGTCACACGCAGCTTAATGCCAGCTAATAAGCATAAAAACGTAAACAAACACGGTCAAATGGCGCATGCCTGCTCGCCAAAACGGCTGACTGCACAAGCTCCGACCTTGTCTCCACCGTCTGAGCTAATTGTAATTACGGTAATTAGCAATTTTGCACGGAAGTGATTTACAGAGATGAATGCACCCGCAGTCGCAATAAACACAGAAACCTCACTTCAACCCTTCCTCATTCGATAGTAATACTAACTACACTAACAAAGATCAAATGCCCGGTTAAGTTCAAAATTAGCCGGGAAAAAACATTTACCGTTTTCGGATAAAATGGCCCATGGAGTGACACACATGCCAAGGAGCAAAACTCCGTGAAACCGAAGGAAAGGAGCATGAAGATCTGATACATGTTCATCCCCTTCTGCTCAAGAATGATTTTTGGCGGCAGTTCCTCCACAGCAATAGTCTTCTCTCCCTCCTTCGCCGTGTCATCGTCCAGCGCTACGGATAACGGCGTTATCCTCGAAATCCGTTTCCAGGTGCCACCCTTGTAACTGTAGCTTTCGAGGACCTTCTCCTCCCCGACCTTATCAAAGGCCTGATTCGCTACCCCCTCGGTGTCAAAACCGCTTTTACGGGAGTAAGTGCCGTAGGCACTGACCGCCTCGTCGGCTTTGCGGGTCATGATGATTGCTATCAAGGGTTAAGATTCCGGGGATTGAAAAATCGATTGGGATATTGGAACTGGTCACAGAACTGAACTGATTTTCAAAATTTGGAACTCAGTTCAAATTTTTGAATCAATGTCAAAGGACAGCACTTGGTCTACCACGTTGTAACGCAAGGGACGTTGCCACAGCTCTTGATAGCCCGCTGAATACACGAGTCTAGCACTTGCACTGAACTTGAACGCTAGCGAGCTCGATATTTATAACTCCTTTTCCCACCATTCCAGTACTACAAGTTCCAGCACAGACAGCTTGATTAATTTCACCACTCGCAATTCACACAACCCCTCCCAGCATCATATCGTTAGTTATCGTTGGATCAAGCGATCGTTGCGCTTCACTAGCTTAAATACCGAAACACCTTCCCGTCACACCACTACAGCTTAAATGCAGCGAGCACATTTTTCGTTTGTTTTCCAACATTTGCCTTATCACGTACTCCAAGCCGTGGCTTTAAAAAAACCCAAATGACAGCTCATCAGTTTCGAGACTGGGTGATCACCAAGCCTTTGCCAAACTATAAGTGCAGGCACACACCTGAGCTCCACCAAATGCTATGTACTCTAGCCTAAAGAACGGACTCTGACACAAATCTAATTGGGAAAACCTGTGAGTCCAGTCTACGGTGTTTGCTATTCACACTTTATTTCCTAGTACTGTGAGCTACTCATCTCTTCATCTGAAATTCAAGCAAAAAGTTGCAAAAAAGATGAGCTCTGAACGAAACGTGCCCGCGACTCTCTCAATCCTCACCAATGATTCAGCGATCCTCAAGCTACAATAATGCAGTGGCAATGCCACTGCTGCTTTTGGTCTTGAAAATTTTCTTGTTTAAAATCCTACAGACTAACAGACTTGTAACTGGCAAAACAAGAAATACAGCAACCACTATAGGCGGAAAAATTCATCTCCTGCTAAGCACCTGACTCTACCATAATAGTAACACTGACCGAGTGGCAACTAAAGGCATGTGTGTGCTTCAACTGGGAAGTTTTCACAGACCAACTAAGCTTTGATTGGTGACAGGATCGAAGTGAATGAGCCGGCAGATCCTACTGGGACAGTTTGGGAAATCGGGTCACGATAACAGCGGCAGAGGAAAGCTTGTTCATCTACCGGTTCTGTAAGACTGACTGATGTCGATTCTTCTTTGATGTTCAGGTTAATATTTCTGGTGGCATCCAATTTACGAGCTTTTGTACCAAGTCTACGAAGAGCATGATAAGGCAGTATAACTTTTTCTTGACACGAATCGAATCAATCTTCTCAAACATAATCCAAGTCCTTGCATAAGCTTCAGAAAACATGAAACAGTGTGTACGATTACAAGGTGCGATATGTTGCAAAAAAAAACAACCCTGAATCCAGTTCTGCTCCTGTGTCCATAATCCTACTCACTTTGGTTACATGCTTCAGTTTCTATGCAACATTGTTTCTTCTCTGATGCTATTTTTTACCCACGGCATCTTCAACGTTTTGTGGGGACTGCTCTGAAGGAGTACATCGATTTAACAAATAGACAAAGGGGGAGATTATCCATGTCTTCCATCTAATTTAAGGTGTCATGCCAAGGAATACTGTAAAGGGTACATATGAATCCTAGCTGGGGAATGAGGGTTGCATAAGGTAATGCAACCAGGAGTAGAACCCTGGAAACACTTGCTGGATCCCATACGTTCCGAACAAAGATGAAGGCCCGATTCTCAATACCCTAGCATGTAAAGCTAACCAATTTCAAATGTAGTGATGGGGTAGTCCTGGCCTTGTGGCTTGGGAGATTGATGGAGTCGTTTTCCAGCGCCCATGCCCAAGGTCTTATTTTCCTTCAAGTATGTGAACGATTCCTGTGACCACTGACTGGCCATCGTATCTCACGTTGGAAGGCTGTGAGGTCGTGAAATTGAACTTGAGTGCGAGAGCTTGGCATGACTTAAATACTCTTCATAACTTGTGCTCAAGTTCAAGTTAGCACCTTGGTCTAATGAGGATTTTTTTTCTTGCAGTGGCGGTTCAATTTACGAATGTGTGGAAAGTAGCAGTACTTACAGAAGCAGGAAGTGCTTCGGTCGACAAATTCCATTGGCTACCGCAACGAACTGACCTGAAGACAAATATGTGTATTTCGTATAAAATTGTTGGGACCGTTAAAAAATAGAAAGTTGACCATAGCAAATCACAATTTGGGGTGGATAGGAAAGTATGAGGCAAATTGAGTACACTTTCATTTTTATCAACTTGCTCTCTTATCAGCTCAAGACATGGGTTTTGCACAAAAACTTTGAATTGGAGTACTTATCAATAGAAGCATGGAAAGAAAAACTTAAGTGGGTGAATGAGGATAAATGACTTTGGCTCTGGGTCAAGTTTTTGCTGCTTCGCAAGAAAATCCTACAGAATGAATAAACACATTAACAGATCAAGTGCTGGAGGTCAGGTTCGCGTATGTGACAAGTCGAGGAGTCAGGCATAAGTGACGTAACGGTAAAGGAGAAGTAGAGGACCGATGCTAAGATTGGCTATTGACAAGCTAATAAAAAAGGGCAACGCCACCGCAAAGCTTCAGTCTGAACCGGCGCGCCTTTGGGCTTCTGGCTGGATGCCGGCATTATAATTTAAACATGCCAATAATGAATGGAGGCCGCCTTGGATTTATACTGATGACGTTGCATTTTTTGATTTGATTCAGTCAGATCACGTTTCAGAGCCTCTTGCATCTCATGCGGAGAGGAGACATGCATTTTAATGGGATGAGAATGCATTTTTGCACAAAAGCTGGCACGGATTTACATAGTCTTGGTGATTTTTGAAGCAGGATACTTGATTGCGCAACACGCAGGGGGTTGTGCATTACTTGATCGTAAATAAATTAAAATCTCAAGGTATTATAGTATGCCACATAACAAATTATTTGATGGCATCAGCTCTGGCTGAGCTTGTAGAAATTACAAACACGATTTCGAGAAGAAACTTGAACTCGACCTTGATAAATCTTGAGGCTTTCTCAAAGAAGAGGGGTTGCATTAAATGCATATGGAAAGAAGGCATCGTGTGTTCAGGTGCTATGGGTTTGGGGAATGGAGAGGCACGCATAAATATTTTTAGAAGCTGAGATTCTGTTAAAAATTTAATCCAAAAATAGGAAATCAAACCAGAAGTGTCCGATGAAGCTACTAACGGCAAAAAAATCATACCGTTCAACTCTTGCACGAAATGCAATCAAGCTTGTTTTTTGAGAGGAGGGAGAAAGACTGTAAGCAGTTATCAAGATAGACATAAATTTCCACGCTTCATTGAGCAGTAAAAAACGTTTGACGTGCGCTTTAACATTAACACCTTAATCTTGGAATCGCAAAAAAGATGCGAAAATTGCTCTTTCGTGCTCTGTCCCCTCGTCCTACTCCTTCACATGTTCTGGAACTCTTTTGGTTGATGCAGCGATGACTTAAGGCAAAATGACAGAAACTTGGTACCTTCAGCTCACGGAATCAGAGCCGTCGTAAAATGCCTAAAAACTAAAACCGGAAGCTGTAGGGAGCTCGTCTAAATTAATTGCGGATATGCATTGAAACCTAGATTAACTTCAGAGGCCTTGAGTAAAGAAGGGTTGTGGTACCATGCCGTATGGAGTTAAGGAAACGGAGGTTGCTTTTGTCATTAAAATGTTGTGTACTGGGCCCCTGTTCCAAAATTCAGATTTTAGCCTGGGGCGATTGAACCCCTTGACTAGAATAAAGCATGAGTAGAAATTTTCTGCACCAAGGAGAAATTGCTAGGAGTAAAGAGAAAAATCTCTTGGAAGATCGCACAAAAGTACCTCTTGTTGACACGAGGAGGAAAATGAGACTGATCAGTTACACGAATGTGCGCAACTCATGATAAACTTCTTGCCCTTGCCTCGCGCTCACTCACATCCGCCTTTGGTTTTTTAATTGACCGCATGCTCAGCATCTCGGCATCATTTCTCACTCGTACAGGTGCCTGAAAGATGCGTATTTCCGCAATCGTAACTTGTTGTGACTTGCCTCCGCTTCCCTAAATACGAAAGATTGGTGGTATCATTTTGCTCAAAATGGCGTGGTCCTTTCAAGGCACACATGACTTGAGCCCTCACATCCGCAGTCCCTGGCCCTGTAAGACTTGAACCTGGTCCAAGCTAATTATGACTTGATGCTGGAGCCCAGCCTTTGTACCTGTCTGCACTGTAAATGTGCCAAATTATAAATAATTGCTCCTGTCACCTCCAAGGGACATGCGGTAAACTTGCGTGACGTCTCGTTATTTTCCTTCCTTTGCGATATCAATTAAAACCTTCACTTTCATTCCCAGGCTGTAAACAATTACAACCAGGCAGTAAACAATAACAATTTATAAACTGCCATAGCCACTATGTAGCCTAACTACTGGCATCAAATCTACTATTACCGGCTCTGAATAGTAAACTTTTGTTGATATGAGTGTGAGTGAAGGATGCTTCTCATAAGGCACTCACGGTGGCACATGCAAACTACCGCTACATCAAGTAATTACAACTAAACCAAGTGGAGGTCTCTACGGCTTGATTGTTATGTCACCTGTGGCCATTTACTGTCGTATTTGCGGTTTTGCGTGCAATGGGTGCTCTTTGAGTCATGCATGACCACGGAATCCAATTCCGACGAGTGGGCAGTCGGACTAGGCTACTGAAGGAAATACACATGGCTCGACTGCTCTCATAAGCGTCAATGTCATTGAAACAAGGAGTTTGACCAAATCATAGAATCTTTTCTAGGAAAGAGATCATAATGAAGAAGTTGCACCATGGGTTATCCTCATCTCTCAGGAATGAAAGCACCTGACGATCTCAAGCAGGCTTTAATTCCACCTTAGTTTCAAGACTTGAAGTCAGCCTTAGGTGAACCTATAGCCTGAGTTGCGATTCTGCAAAAACTGTGGACCCAGTCTCAAATTATCCTTGAACAATGCCATCTTAACTTCAACTTTGAATTATTTATTTGATGTGTACATCAAGCTGGTTGGAAGCCTCTTGTTCAGTTTTCCTTATCCCGTAATCAAGCTCGGCCTTGACAAAACTACAGTCGGTTCTGTGTTCACAAACATGTATGTAAAGTCCATTTGTTGTTGAGCAAAATAACTACAGAATTGTTGGACGACCAACAACACTCTTCTTTTCGTTGAACCACCGTAGGCCAATATTTCAAATGTTTCAGCGAAATCTCAGTACAAAATCTCTCATCTCACGTTTCACGAATGTTTTCTGTGATCCACTTAATTGGTCCTACTTCTCGGTGATTGCATGCCATTTGACGAGCATCTCATTGACTACCTTCGGCTTGAAGCTGCTTAGCGAATTTCAATTCTGATACAATGGTTCTAGAAAGGACTGATCACCTGTCTCATCTGCTAACAAGCTGATGCACTCCCCCACCTAATTGAAATGAGCCACAGAGCTATCTGGTTTGATGAGAGGAACAAACCATGTAATTACCTTCTGTTCCATGAGCCAACAGGTAAACTTTTGCTGTCTGGTTTACTAAATTTCAAATTTACTGACCTTCGACATGCAAGCAAAAACTACTATTAGCATGGTCATGGCGTCTAGCACCGTCCGATCTGCCTGCCTTTGTCTTTGCCTACGTGTTCATCGGGTTCACACCTGACAATCCGAAAAAAATGTGGAAAATGCAAGATTACAATCAGCATGAACCCCAAAACGTTCCAAACCTGTCAGTGTCACGTAATTTTTGCTCAAATTGCAACAATAAATAGGTTTCATGCGCTTTTTGCCAGTTTTAGCTAATTGTTTTCCAAGTTTGATCCCCTTTGTTACTGTCTATTCCAACTCACGCATGAAACCGTCTGTCAGGATGATGAATTTATGTACCTCTGGACTGAAACTGACATAGTTAAACAAAAACCTTTTCATTTGCCAAGCTACACACAATTTTAACGCTTCTGCTTTGCAATTAGGCCATTTGAAGCGTGTAAAAGCTCCGAAATGGACCTCACCTACTTTTCAGCGTTCTGACAGTGGTTAAAGCTGGATAAAAGGGTTTAAAAGGTCTTGTGCTCGCTCTTTCACTCCCACAATAAAAGTTCCTTTAAAGTGTGACCTGAAGAACTTTTTCTAAATCACATATCTGTAAAAAAAGTTCTCAGTCAGTTACTTTTTACTACCGTTGGATCCTCCATCACACCGACGCAATGTACGACTCCGTGAAGAAAAACTGCTTCAATAATCGCTAAAAGAGCTCAGCAAATTAGTGTACATGTGTACAAAGTGCACAGGGGTGGGTACGCTTGAAAACAATCAGAGGTTTGCTGCCCATTTTTTTCACCCTCTCCCATTGTAAAACTTGGTGGAGACGAAGGGCAAGGAGGCGTGCGAAATTTCCATGAACTTGCAAAACGACGAGGTTATACACAGATCTCTGATTTGCAGTTTTCCTAATTTCGTTTCTGTGCCTAGCAACGATGCGAGTCGAGCATGGAGGCTTTAATGAGCATAACAAATCAGGCGGATTTGGCCCTATTGGCATTGATCATCACGAAGATTCGGATCATCGAATTTGCAAAAATAGATGGTTTGAAATTCGCAATTTTGCAATACGTTTTTTTTGTATGATCTGACCTATGCTACTGCAATGACAAAGCGGATTATCCGGTTCAGTATGAGAAATCAATGTAAAAACAATTATTTGTTTTTTTGTGCCATTTTTTTACAAGTTAAAACAATAGGATTCGTACCTGACTCTTTTGGTTGCACATGCCCTACCCTGACGTAATTCACTTACATTTGTCATTGTCACATTGACTTGATTTTCATATACCTGTGTAAGAGCCTGTGTTAAATCAAGCTCATCGGTTCACTCTTTGGGGAGCAACAATGGTATCGGGAAGGCACTTCAAGAGGGTTAAATTACTCAAGTTCAGACTAGTATCACAATCAAACAAATGGTTCTGAGGAACAAAACATTAAGTCTTCAGGTAATGGCCAGGTGACAAACAGAACAGACCAAGATTAGGATTTCCAAAACAAGCCGAGATGCAATACTACGTTCTTGTCAATTCTAGTGAAGCCTCTTGAGTTGAGGTGTGCGTCATTCAAAGTTTGCCTTCTTGGAAACATGGTTCAATAGTACTCGAATCCATTAAAGCAACATGTGAATGAAACGCATAGAAAACCGGTCGTAAGACAGGGATTTGATATTTGATCAATCTTACGGATCGTCTGGTTTGGTCAATAAACTTGGAGTGGTAGTTGTAGCATACACAATGTATTTTGCCGTTGCATACAAACAAACTCAAGTGACGTACGCAATGCAGTAGCCAAACCTGTTTTATCCACTTCAAATCCAGTCTACATACACATTTTGCGAGAACTGATGCAAATAAAAGGAGAAAACGTGTCATTTGTCATTTACCTACCCAGGTGTACTCAAAATTTCTGCGAATTTTGTTGCAAATTCGGGTTTTCTACCTCTATGAGTCAGTTTTGGGAAGTCCCTGGAACTGGTTCCCACACCAAGACGAGATTCAGGTCTCAGTCCCTGATGATGACACATCGACAGGGTTCTCCATTGACTTAACTGTACCAAGGTACAGTAATGGCTTCAAGTGAAGCAGTCACTTATGTAAATGAGTTGCGTCAACTATGTCAGTCAATTGAAATTAGTTTAATTTCCTGAAAAGACTGAAGCCTTTGGTCTCAATCTCTAGGCGATATTTTCAATATTTGTACTTTTCTCCCATTGGACGTTCTCGTACCTAAACAGGTTTGAGAGGATGCCTTTGCTTTGAAAGCGTAAGTGCACTGAGACTTCAAGGCACCAAGGATCTCTCACCCATCAGGTTAATTGCCTGATGCCAATGCATTTCGCTGAAGTTAAGGTTTGCAATGGGTATGTCCCTTGGCCAGTGCTTTGCATCTCTCATCTGACGACCTGACTCTGTTTGAAATTATGTTAATGGCAGATAATGAGGGCGAGGATTCTGTTATATAACTTCCTCAAAGCTGCAATCAGAAAAATCTTATGGTTTTCACATAGCTTTCACTGAAAAAGCTACCAGGTCGTCTGAATGTCAAAAAGTATTACTTAACACTCGGTTATAAACAAAGAAAAAGTCTCAAGTTCGTCTTTTCGAGTAGGATGCGCGATATTAAGCAAATTACATCATGTCTACCAGTCAGGCACAATGATAAAAGCACGACTTAAATTGCGGCAAAAAACAGCTCTTGTAAGGATACTTAGCCATTCAAGAGCACATTGCCGAGATTGCGTATTAATTTGGCGTGCAATGCGATGCCTGGAGCGCACTTGCCCTCATCAATCGCTACATATTAGCCATAGACCAAGGACAGCAATCCTGAATCTCGGATTAACAAGGAATGCATAACAAAGCATTCGATCTTAAAAGCTTAATTTCAACCAGTATTACCCATCCAAGCTAAAAGTAAGTGTAAGATTTAATCTACAACTTTAGTGTCATGCTCAAATTTTTTTCATCGATGCAGCCAATCGCTACTTCATTTTCACTTACTGGTTCTCTACGCTGCCGTGCCATGCAGTCCTTTTTTCTCTCACGTCATTCATCCAATTGAATGTCATGATCAAGTGTGCCCAAGACTTGATACCAAATTGCAATTTTAAACGCAGGGCGGTCGGTAATGTGTCCCATGAAAGGAGAGCTGAGGTGAGATTATCTCGGAAACAAAAAGTGCAATTGCAACCTGCAGAGTTTCAAGTCAGTCGGGCAGGGCAATGCAACGAGATGACTAATGGAGCGTTGCAGACTCGGCTTGTCAAAGGAACTGCATACAATGATAATGACTGACAGAAATGTAGTAAGTTACGAGTTAGTCAGTTCACGGAACTAAAGCAGGACAAGTCACTAAATCAGAGAATTGCTGACGCACACATTGCGGTTAAACACTTCAGAGGACTGACACCAATCCAGTGCCGTCTTTAATGCTGAATTGCGAACATCTTTTTGCAAAAACCATCCCAGGAATGTCAATGTCAGAAGACATGGCATAGCCGAACGTGCCGAGCCCACAGTCTCGAAGGAAATTTGAGATTTTATACATACCGGGCAATGCATACGGAACTTCAATGGCAACTGCAACTGCAATTCTTGCCCCATCAGGTTTACTTAAAGTTCAAGAACAAACAAAAATGGACTGGGTAAACGTACCGAGTGTAGGCATTGGCTCAGACACTTGTACGTAAGACCTGACAGTTCGAGTATTCATGGGAATAAATTGCAAATTTCAAGTGCAATTAGCAGGTGAGCTAAGGTAACAACTCACTTTACGAAAGAGCATGAATTAGCATTGTTGGTTTTGTACTGCCGGTCATTAAACTTACAGCAGTATAGCACTGAACGAGAATGAGAGTTGATCATGCATGTCAATGTGGAATGACGAATTGCGACAAGGTGATGCGTATTTCTGCGTATATGTTGTCAATTGGGATGCATGAATGCAATTTTACGATGTAAAAATGCAGACAACGTGAATCGCAGTTACTTGCACTTTATACCTACTCAATGCGAAAACTGCAGGTTGAACTGCCTTGACTGTGAATTAAAATCGAAACTGGTCTCAAGTTCACCTGAATGAATAAAACTACAAAGCAAAATTTGCATCCATGACAACCAGGTGGGAATTCAAGAGTGCAAACACCCCAAGAATTCAAATCACTTCATGCAAGATTCCGCGCTGAAGAAGCTCTAGAAGCTCTAACCCGGCTTGAACGTAACCTTCGTTGCTATGGTTACCGATGATAGCTACGTTAAAGAAAGCGTTCACATTCCTACGCTAAGAATATTGGTGAAAAAGTTCACACTTACCACTTTAGGGTAGAAGGGCGCATGTAAGGAGGCGCAAGCGAGGGAAAAAACGTTGGTGATACAAAAGGCGAAGAGTAAAAGCAACTGTTTCTTGGAATACCCCAACATGAAAGGCTTGTCGTATTCTCCCACTTCCGTCGCCTGTGGTCTGGTTACCCTTTTCTCCATTTTCAATCTTTTTACTGGCGTCTTCCGGACTGAGCACGAAAACGTTCAAGTTTGCAGAAAACTGTCCATTTTGCTTCGGATAATCAGAACCTCCCTGAGGTTCACCTCCCGGTCGATCTTCGTCCTCAAAGGCTGGATTAATATTTCCCCTTTCATTGGCGTACTTAAAGCCCGTGGTGGTTACACCGTTACTGTCCAAATTGTGCAAGTCCGCCATTTTCTCAAACTTAATGTCCCCTCTAACCTCACAAAACAAGGCGTCGTGAACTGTGAACAAAACCTTTTGATTTGCGTTACCCAGTGAAAAACTACGGAGAAACTACGAGCCTCAAAACGTTACCCGGTAAAGGCAAAACGTGTACTTCTCTTAAAGTCTAGCACTGGTGAACGGCAGCTATACTCTTGGAATCAAGCGAACAACTGTTCTCTCATCAAAAGTGCGGATGGGCTTATAAAAGAAATTCCTGAGCCACTTTCCCCTTTCCCCACCACTACAGCAGCGTTTCTGCGAATCTCATGTACTGCGTGAACAGGCCTTGCTTTTCATATGAAGGAGAAGGAAAAGGACGCTGAGAAGCCTATAGCTTATTATTACGAACAGGATCTGGGTTGTAAACAAAGTGTTTCGCCTCTCCAAGGAAGGTATGCAATTGCAACGTTGAGGCTACAAAGGCTTGGGTTCTTGGTGCCCTACCTGCATGATTTGGCGGGGTGGGTGTTTGCGATTCACCTGAAACTTGACCGTGGGTAGCCGCAGTTGAGAAAGATAGGCTATGGAACCGCCACCCCTACGACATTTCTTACGGGGATTTGCAGTTCTAAGCTTGGATTGATCACCAGCTCAGGCCCTCATCCGCCACTCCGTCATCAATACAGATTCGAGGAAGGTGGACATTAGCAAAATCCCGTGAGGTAATGCAGTCAATGGGAATGACGCAATGAACACGTTTCTCGATTCAAGGAATCGCTTTCAACAAGTTTCTGTTTTAAAAAGGTTCAAACTTGGAACTCGTTTGAGTCATTGCGGTCTCCCCCGCTGATCAAAGATCCACTTCCTAATTCCAGGTACATGCATACGCAGCTGTACCTGCGTACCTGTGCTTAATCATAGGCTGGGACTGGGCTTGGGGTTGACTCGGCATGGTCTGGAGCAACCCTTTGCATCAGAAGTGGTTCTTCCAGCTTCCAGCTTAAACGTGATTCATGTAAATGAGTAAAGCATAAACAAGTGGTCTAATAAGGGTTATCTGCTGACATTAAGCGCAAATGGGCTGCGTAATAATGCATTGAAGACGGAATGAGTGGTGTGATTGCAATGGGTGATTGAAAAAAAATCTTAATGAGCGCTATCTCTACGCCCCTATGCTGTAATAATGTTCTGCGTGTTGACCGCGGTTTTCTCCCATTACATAACAGCGATGGAAAAGCAATGGGATGAAATCAAGCGTGAACGTGAGCAAAACTACAGAATTAAGGAATCCCAAAGACAGGTGGGATGGAGTTTTCAAATGTCTGGAATTTTTTGAGATGTTGTCGATGAAGTCGCAAAACGTTGTGGGGAATCAGCATGATTTTAGGCCTTTCCCAAAGTTCAAGTTGAAGCAATGGAAAATACACATGAAGATCATCTAGCGACTGCCGCACGTGTGTAAGGCATAAGACTTCGCTGACATTGCAAGTCCTGCGCTTTTGCAAATCATAATGGCTCGGTGCGTCTGTGTACGAGTAAAAAAATAAAAGCAATAACATCAACCATAAATTCAGTACAAGAGCGAAAGTTGGTTTGCTGGAGGATAAAAAAAAGCGTCATAATGGAACTGATCGTTAATTGTAATTAACACGGTATCGTGTCACCGCATAAGAATACAATACACCTGCAACCTTGTCACTCTCTGTTACTATTCGGCTAATTGGCGCAGAGATTAACACAAGTTCAATTAGCGCTGGATTACAAGCGTTGCAAGTTTGGATTGTACAAAGCTTGTGGAAACGCCAAACATATGTTACAAGATGTTTTTTTGATTGTAAGATGCTTTCTTTCTTGGTAGTTGTGTCCTTGGGACTTCGGTCTTTTCGCTACTGGAGTCTACCTGA
>VRMD01001981.1:0-14725 GCA_009872375.1 Sminthurides bifidus | reverse complement strand
TGATAAACCATTTTTATTTTTCATCTGCCGTATATATATTCTCCAATGGTTCTCTTTCATGAACGATTCAGCTTTTTAAACTTTCACTTCCTCGGCGGCTATTCCACTGTAAAGTTAGATTTTGTAGTTCAGGGCTGCTGCAGTACTTTTACTGTCTAAGTCAAAGATATTCGAGAGGGATGATAACTCGGCTCAATACTGCAGGAAAAGCATGCTCGTCCTCACCACTGTTTCGGAGAACGAGGAATAAGTCGCACATGGCTATGGCTGTAGTATTTTTGTGCCTCGTAATGATACCTAATAAGGTCATTATCATTGATTCACGGGATTTAGTTTTTTCATTCCATGCCGCAGCGTGAACGATAGCCAGTAGTTGAAAATGAACCGAACCACAATTTTTCAGAGCGCTGACAGAGGAGTCTGTTGAATGTGGGCATAATTTCCAGTTTAGATGAAGGCTATAGCAGAAGATAATTGAAAATTTTGTTGCTTACACAATTTTATCTTGCAAAATTCCAGTTATGCTGCGGAATAATCCTCTCCATTTTAGTGGGATGCTGCTGGACAGTAATGATCCATTCCATAAAGAGGGTGATTTTAACTACGCGCTTATTTTCCGTCGATCGTGTGATGGCGCCGTCTTCCGTAGAAGATAGCTCACCTTCTACCATGGAAGCCTATTCTCACAACGACCATGGAAACGTAGATTACCATGACTACGGTCGGAAACCACCGATCCACTATCCAAGCAGTTTCGTTAATTCCCATTTCAACGCTTCCCAAGGGCTAGATCCAGTGTTCCCTCATACTACTCCAGCCGCTGCTATTCAAACAGCCATTGAGATGCAACGAGTTTATGATGCACCATTTTTCACCGCTTGGATCCTCACGTTTTGTACAGTTTTATTCTACCCTTTTCACCAAATGACTGTCAGATTTTGCTCGTGTATGGGACGCAAAGGACCAAAAAGCATGTCTCGAGCAATCTCAGATGCAATCCAGGGCTTTCGTGAACGTGGGATGACGCTCTGTAAGTCTTTTCGCCGTTTCTATTTTTTATGGTTTAGCAAGCTGTAGTTTTCTTCCAATTTTCAGATGAAAGATTGCAGTCCATATAGCACAATTAGCAGGAAAGAAAAGCAACAAGGTTTTCTTTGAAGTCTTCGAGAAGTATGCATTCTTTCAACCACAACCTTGAATTGAATGCTAATTTATACCAAAAACTTAGGAAAACTTATAAACAAGACTGGCCACGTTGCAACACGCGAAACTCTCATTCAAGCAGCCTCCACCACATTTAGCAAAATCGGTATTTTAATTTTCTTGAGCACAGAAGCGGTAAACTTTATGCATAAATTTTATGCTTTCCAGTTCAATTTATGGGACGATGTACAGCACTTTGCTGTTTGTGGCTTTTTACAAATTACTTAATCGTAGCAAGTTTGCGAATTCTGCGAGCCACAGAAGTTCTCGCCCTTTTCGCAACTACTACTTCCTTTGTATATTTGCTATCTTGGGTCGTGCTCCATCAGCAATTCGTTGGATTGCGGGTAAGTCGAACCACTTTACCCGGAATTCTGTGGTGAAGCTAATTTTCCTGAAATTACCACTACAGATGTAACCGATTGTAAGATGTGTTGCCGAACTCTGGATTAAGATTAAATACTACATTTTCAGATTCTAGCTGTGATTTTGAGTAACATGGGCATCGCCCTTTTCGCCTACATGGATGGGCAAACTCATAAATCAAAGACGGTTGGAGGCGTGTTGTTAAGTGCTCTTGCGGCTGGTTTCTCCGCTGTTTTCAAGGTAATTGAATTTTGAACTTGCCCGTTAACCTCTTTGTTGTACTTTCTCCACGTTGCTTGAGGCAAAGATTCTTAAATGTTTCCCTAGTTTCGAAATGCAAGAAGAGTGGTCTGTTTTTTAAAATTGATCTGTAATAGACGTTGTACTCATTAGCTCTGATCTTCTTACTATGACTTACCTTTACTTTCGTGGTGCCACACGACTGCACTTACATCACTTCTGATACCACATTTATGGCTGCTTTGCAAACAAAGCCGTAAGCACAGAAACGAGAAATGTTCCCTACATTTTCAAGTCTTATATTTATTGTATGCTGCAGGTGAGCTTAAAGAAAATGTTTGGAGTCGGGGTCGACAATATCTCAGCAAGTGGCATTGATTTTCTCCGTGATGGGTCTCATCTCCATGCTTATTTTATGGCCAATATTTTTAACACTATATTTTACTGGAGTCGAGACGATCATGTGGCAATTTGTGCCATGGGAGTTTATCATCTACGCCGTACTCGCATTTCTTTGTAAGATTCTCTTTATATTTTACATCACCTGTACTAGTCTAAATCCAGTAGACACTCCTGTCATATTCTAATTCCAATCATGTGTACTCCTGAATGAGTGCAAATCCAGAGATTTCTGATTTCCCTCTCATCCGGTATAAAAGCTAATTGAAAGAAGGAGTAAAGTAAATAGGGAAAACGGTCGTTAACTGTGTGAGCTTACAATGGAGCCTAAACTTGATTATCAGACTTTTTCTGATGGAATTTCCGTTCTAGAATTAATTTGCTGTGTTAACCTTCACTCTCAGAAGTCAGTTCCAGAATGGGTCTCAGAATTTTTTCTCAGAATTCTTCAGAATGAAAACGAGTTAATGTGTCGAGTGAAAGTAAATTACTCAGAATCGAGCTCCCATATGTCTTATTGCTAATTTTAAAGTACAAATGCTTCACACATGTCAACGTAATTGCATATCGTGTATTACAGGCAGGCAAAGTTAAAAAGTAGAGACAATAGAGAGGAAGGTCAGGAACCCGTGACTCATGCCCTGTAACCTGGAAAGTGTATGACGCGGTCCCATTATTGAATAACACGGTGGAAGTACACCTTTTTTTATGTCAGCTTAGACAGTGGCTATAGGAGGACACTCGGGCTGCAAGAAAAAGTAGGACACACTGATCGATAGGTGTTTAAGCGCTCACTTCCCATGATTGCATGCATGAGTTTCATCTTCGTGAAATACTCTGGAGAGGTTAGCTACAGTTACTACGTCCGGGTCTCTTATAAAATTTATGTTTTCCTCAGTGGTGTCTATGCTGGATAATTTCGGAGTCACGTGCACTTTTGAATTTTTCATAACAATCGGCCTCCTCATGGCAATCCCTTTTACTGCCGGTAAGGTTTAAGTTTTTATAAAATTAAAAATGCCGCATAGCGTTGATTTTATAACCGTAGTGCAAGATACGCTACCTTAAAAAGGCTGAATTTGAAATCAATGATGAATGCTAAATTCGCTTACACCGACTTTACGCTGTCCTGCGTTAGTAGTAGAATAGACTCAGCCAAAACATTTATTGCGATGAAGCATTCCAGGAAGAGTATTCAGTTTGCAAGAGCTTTCGTATATTTTCAGCTGTTGATACGCGGGTTTACTCACAAATATTCGATGGAATGTGCTTAGCAGGCATAATCACAATTTCCATTGGATTTATCGTCGTCCTGCTTCCAGAAAATTGGCCTGATTACATCACTCGTCTGATAAGGTAAGCCCAAGTATTCTCGTAATGGTTGAATCTCTCAATATTTGTCCGTCCTGTTGATGACATTTTGCACTAAAAAACAATTACACGCTAAAAGACAATAGTTCTTCCCAGTAAGCGATATTGATCAAGCTGGGTTTGCTTGAAGAAGGTATCGTCCACAGAGTTACTATTTAATATGAAAGATAGACGCTAGAAAAGCTTGTACAAAGCCGTTAGTTGCCCCAATGTACGAAACTGTAAGATATTTACGCTCTAATCATGTGAATGTATTTTGTGACGTGTCGGACGCTTTAGTTGTCTCGTTTGTTGTTCGTTCCTTCCATGAGTTATTGAGAGTTCATATCTATAGCGAGTGATCGCTTGAGATCTTTTTCGACATCGCATCTCTCGTAACATACGTTGACGCGAATGGACTTTATGTCCATGGGAATTTTCGCTACTGTTTTAGCATAGCGCAGCATTTTTGCGACTTGTACAGAATCATGAGAGCTGTAACCTATCCTAATATATTAGTTATCGTTAATGATTGTTGGGACATGATGCGTGACGCATTTCATGTAAGTGTTGTATTTTTGTTTTTGTCTTGTCGTTGTTGTGCCAAAAATTGCCTGTCGTCGTCCGGCAGACGCTTTCGTGGAGATGTTCCACCCCCCGAGGAGGAAAAGCAGCATCCGAATTCTGCCCATGCTCATCCCCGGCTTAGCCGTTCCGGTCTCGACAACCTTCTTGTAAACCCTCCTCATAATTACCATTCCACTTCACAACATTCTCCTCGACTAAATCACCACCATCATAATTCCCACCATCAGTCTCACCCTGCTCACAGCTCCACCTCAATGTTTCATCATGTGCACCCTGTCCACACCAACAATGTGACAAACCATGCCCCTTCTGCTGGCTCTACAGTGCAGGCGAACGTCAACAGTATACACAACGCCCTCCCAGGTGTCGGACACGTAAACTCATACAATAATGCTAATCACAATAACCACAATCACAATTACACTATTCAGTCTCAGGTCAATTTCACCTTGCAAAATAACAATAACAATATTTTACACTCTGCTAACGCTAACTCTTACACTACTGCTGCGCACAACAGTAACGCTGCTGCCACTCATGCCCTTACAAACAGCTCTGGCTCAATGCAGGGTCATAACAATCATCAATTAATTCAACCTCTTCATCACAACCAGCAGTACTTTTGATGATTCTCACGCCATCTCTGAGCCTTGTCAATGTAGCCACGACGATTCCCCATCCTCCATATGGTTTCACCTTATACTTTCTTTGAGTCTCTTCACTACTCGAACAACTTTCACCACTTTCACTCCGTACGTGTACAACAGCATCAGTAGCACAGCTGATTTACGCGTTTCACCCACGTTCAAATTGAAATTTCTTTCTATGGTCCGACAAGGGCGAATTAACAGCCTGCTATAAGCTATCAAAGAGGAGGAGCAATAACCATTACCTGGAATAGATTGAAAACAAATACAGGAATAGAGAATTCAAATAAACCTTTATTTTCGAGCAATTGAAGAATCAGTACCTAGCGAGATTATAACTCAAAGAAAACGTCCACTTTGCCCTCTGGCACCATTTAAACAGCTCTCTATCTATTACATTTCAAGCAAATTTTTATGACTTGTTGGGAGACCAAAACATACATACCAGAGACTCATTGATACTGAATTCAGGGTGTAACAGTGTATGCCTTCACTAATTCAGTCTTTCGCACAAGCACGATGTAGAGCTGAAATTCTGTAACTCATTCACCTTGTAAAGAGCTAGATGTAACTTATAGCTTGTAGATTCAATGTAGCAGTCGATGTATGAGGATTTCGTAAACATTGCATTTCACTTAAACAAAAAACTTTTCATGGAATAAATCTAAGAAAATTGTCCATGTTTAGGTTACATTGGAATACTTATGCTGCTGGCCACAGTTGTTGCCTTCCAACGCTCATTCAGTTATAGTTACTTAATTACCTCCTTTTCTCAAGATACTGATGGAACTTTATAGCAGATGCAGAAAATAATAATCGATTTATATTTGCACAAAAGACCCAACAGCTGAATCTAAAGCTTTCATCTGAAGTTAAACCTGGCTCCTAAGTTTTTTTCCTCGCGTGCATAAATAGACAATAGGACTTGACTGTTTTCCGGTAATCCGTCCTAAACATAATAATCGGTGCTGCTAGGCTGCTACATTGTTAAGGACTGTCAATTTCTGCTACATACATGACGCACCTAGCTAAACTTTCGAATCGAAAACATTCTATTTTTCCAACGTCTGAATGCCAATCTTGATTCTGCCGATTCGCAGAACACAATATTATTCAGTATTTTGATGAAACGCGGTCAAAACGTAGCGACCAATACTTGAACCTAGTAAATTAATTTCCATAATAGAGGACTCAGTTGCAGCACAGACATTTGCACTGTCACTACACAGGCAGTTTGTTTGTGTTCACATGTCCGAGATCCACGTGCCGACCGATGTGTTGTTAAACGGATCATCTTGTGTGGAACCTACGCCATTAGACATGTGTAAGAAGTATTAATACGCAAGTGTTTCGCTTCCTACTTTTTCGCTTTCCCAGTTAGTAGTCATGGTAGCAAGGGTCACATGAGCACTGGTTGGGACTCTAAAGCTAAAACTTTTGTCAATGTTTACCACAAAGATACCACGTTGAAGCAAGTTAATGTAGTTTGCACAACATTTTGCACAAATAGGATAATAGATGGTTGTAGAGATGACTAGTCAGAGTTAACCATTTATTCAAAGAGGCGGCACCGACCTACGACTTTCATCTCCGGTCCGAATCTGCTGTAAGATCTGTCATCTGTCAGTCAACGGACTCCCGATCCCGATTATCACTCTAGCTTTCCTATTTGTTAGCCACACGCAAGCTAAAAAGAGCACTGTGCTGTTTGTTTGATCCCACTCCGGGAAGGCGTGAAAGGATTGTAGATCTTAGGAAGAATAGGATAACTTAAATGTTTCAGCACTACTTTATTAGTTACCGGCCTCCACATTTCTAGACTTGGTCAAAAAACCTGTGTCATCCTGTCGTCCATCCTGTACTTCACTGTATCCACTACCGCTCCTGCTTCTTTCTAAATCTCTTTCATCGAATGGCTGTGCATGAAAATCAATGCATGAGCTGTAAAAAGTAATCCTTTGTGCGTTCGTGCTTGGCGCAAAAGCAACTAACTGCTTTTTAATAGGCTTTTGAAACGGCGTTCGTCATGCTGAGATCACTAAATCTTGTAAGAAGCAACTTTGCTAATGTGCTGCTTCCAGAGCAGTAACGACATGCCTTGTCATGGCGTGGCACTGGAATTGTTTCCCAAAAGTTCGAGCTATTAATTGTTTTACTTTATAGCGTAAGCATTATGTCGATGCAGTTCGCCTGACGATATCTGGCGGGAGCTGTTTGACGAAAGTCATCTGTCGAAAGTGGATAAACATGCTTTCTGATTTGTTGTATCTGTGGGTGTCTATGAAATATAGTGTTATGGTCATGTCAAATAATTCATGTGGTAGCAATTAATGTGATGTACTGTGTAGAGCGTGCTTTATGACCGGATGACCTCGTAGTCTCGTCTTGATGAGCGGCACTTTGCGCTCCCACTAGAGAATCCACTCTTGCCCAAAATAGTCAGTCACTCAGACAGAATTCAATCATCACCAGAGAGGACCAGGCAGAAAAAGGAGCACCAAGCAATACAAGATAAATTCTCCCATTTAACATCTGTGCAACACTCATCTCAGTAAGAAAATCGAATCAAAGTCAGCCATCACAACTTTCCTCCGTCTACAACGTCGGACAAATACTTTTTCAGAATCAGGTCATGTGCCCTGCTCCTCTTCACAGCGGAGCCTTAACATTTCAAAACGACCTCTTTATTACTCTGTCTTTAATATTTCTCTAAATTCTGACTGGATTGAGCACAGCATTACTTGTATCTATTACCGTCAATTTGTTTGCTGAAAAGATTTGCTTTCACCAATGCTTTTGAACTTGATGCGAACAGTCAATTCTGTCATTTATTTCCAGCGTAGGATTGATAATTTTCACTTTAAGTATACGTCCCTCCTACGTCCTGCAAATTACTTTTGGTCATGCAATTTCGGAAACTAAGTTTGATTCCCAACTTGTATCAAGCAAAAAACTCGTCTGTGTTCGTAGTATTTAAAATCTCAGTTCCTACTCATCAGTGTCACTGACTACAGGACAATTCACCCGTGAAAAGTTTTTAAAAGCTGAACCTATTACACTCTGCTTGCCTCCAGCCATGTGGTATTCCATAATTTACCACACTTTGATTGAAAAACCATTTTTCTTACCTAAAGTAACAGTGTAGGCACAACTCCCACGCTACCTCATTCCGTTTCCACCTGTCTCTGCATTGCACGATAAAACTGCGGACACGCAATATGCACTTGGCATGCTTCATTCGTCTTTGGGCTGCCCTCATTTGCTCACAGAACCGCCTCAATCTGCGCTTGCAACATATAATCATATACAACATGCTTAACTAACCAATAGACCCTCTTTGTAGTATTACACCCGTCTCTCATATAAAATGCTCCTTCAGGAATTGGCGAAGTTGTAGACTTTTTTAAATTTTTTGCCAAGTCGTTGCTCTTATTAAATATGGGAATCATTTCCTTTCACGTTCACCTTCCATTTACGTTTCAGTTGTTTTGTTCAAATCTGCAATTACTAAATCTTGCTCATTTCCTTTTCCATCTGAGCACAACTATCAATTAGTGTAGTTGCACACCTCCAAAATTGTATCGTAGATACGGCGAACTCTGCCATGATCAGCCTTGATTCAAACATTTGATTCAGTTGCTAAAAATCGTGCAGATTGTTTAATGCTTCTTATAAATTACTATCTTCTACAAGATCGTTATCTACTTACCGTATGTTTTGACCAAGGCATGCAGATCGAGCAAAAGAAAAACGTTCAGTTGACTTGCAATACTTCGCAACTTACTTGATCTTATTACTTACATGCAATGATTTCTATTCCCGTTAAAGCTGCTGAAATAAATTCCGCAAATGGTCTTTTTCTTGTGTGGGACTATGCTTATGCATTCTTCTTGAATCTTTTCCGTCTAAGTACTAAGACTAATTATATTCATGGCAATTTGTCATCAAGACAATAATATTTTACCGTCTTAACCCTGCAGGTATTTGGCACAACTGAAGCACCATTCCAGATGGGGTCGCAACCGCCGCGGAGGCCAAGCTCAGCAAGAGCCAATTGACACTAGGACTGGTCATATTCGTTCCCACCTTCGCTCACCTTCGGGACGAGTACGATAAGGAATTAACATGCAACTAATGGCACTCTTTGCACCTTTAACCATGGTCATCTTCTTTCCTGTCGCACAACGCACAGCCGATTAGTTTTTAAGCAACGACGGATAGTCATCTCCAATATGGTGACCGGAAACAAAAGTGAAATTAGCTACAAAGACTTTGTATTAACTGTCGTTCATTCTGGTTTAAGACTGGTCTGAAAGGAATCTCACAGATTTTAACTGCGGTCGAATATGTCAGTGCAAAAGTCAGAAGAATTTAGAGATTTTTTAAGGGACGTGTTGTCAAAAGTTCTGTAAAGCTCCCATATTTATACTCGGTATGCCTAATTAGTACCATATATAATCTTTCCCCTTAAAAGTACCTTATTCTCGAAAGAGAAAATGACAAATAAAGTTAAGCCGGAAGACCTACGTTACAAAACTTACCAATTGCGTCAAATAATGGCGAACATTCCCCTATGTAAGCGACCGTTAACTTACCCTTGCTATGAAATAATATCGTGGCTTTTTAAGTATATCGCAAATTCAACAGTAGACTTGACCTACGTTTCAACAACGTTGACGACCTGCCAGGTGACGATACTAATATTTTTAGTACAACTCATTTAGATTGCGCTGTAGCTATAAAAGATGTAGACTTATACACGTATGGGAATGCAAGGATGACTTTAAGCCGAAAATCTGGAGAAATGTTTGCGACTTTACGTTAGGGAAAAGAGCGTCTTTCTATGATTAGAGGGGTAGGCGTAGCCTATAGTGAGATCTGATTTCAGCTATTAAACAGTATTAAATGTTCTCAATTTGACTGGAATTAAGATAGAGTAGTGCAGGTATTTCAAAAAATCTAGTTACACTTTTATGGACCATTTCGGACAAATTGCATGTCTTGTAAATGTGATAGCAATGCGTAATTGTAATTATTTGCGGTTGATTTCATACTGACTAACTCAATATTTATTATTCTTCTCAGCGCATGAGTCTACTAGATCTAGGATTAAGGAAACACTTTGTTCTTCAAACGTCCTCGTCGTTATCTCCGACATCTCAGACCCAAGCTTTCACGTTACTGAAACGGAAGCACACACAGCAGGACCTTCAGCCAATGGAAGAACACGCAGAGGAAGAAGTCCTTACACCTCTTTTAGAGCTCTACAACTACTGAAACAAGTCAAATGCCATTGATCTCACACCGAGATTTTTTACACGACATTAATCTTCAGCCATCAGCGAATTTTCATGGATTCTATTACTTGCTAGTAAACTAACCGATGAGGTATTACACAGCCTTTCGTTTTGAGTTGAGTCCATTTAAACAGCTATTTTACACGAGATGTTCCAAGTTTTCTCTTGTGTCCGTCAAAGATCACAGACACATAGATTCTAGCGCTTTACTTTACATAACATGATAACAAAGACAATTATTCATAAGACCGTTTGCTCTCCTGGTAACAATCAACTGCAAACCTGACGAGCTGTAGTAAGTCAAGTCTGAAGTTCGCGCAAGGCGGAATATGTAACAAAAGTTTTACAAACTCAAAACAATTTCCTGTACAGCTTATTCAACTTGCCAACAAGGTCACTAGTTGTCAAACATGGTTTTAGGCGAACTAATGTGATCAACGGTGAAGGCAAACCACAGTCAGTTTATGAAGAAGTTACCGAAGCAATGGCAACAAACGCGTCTCTGTTGTGCGATTGCCTGTTGTTTCCCGTTAATGAGCCTTTACATCTAAAATAGTCTTTTAGCCAGTCATGCATAAAAAAGAAATTTTTTCTACGGCATTGAGCTATAACTTGTGCTTATGAAAAATAGAAATACGTACTCAAAAATGTATTAATTTACTTCCTCCAGTTGGTTTAAAACCAGCTGTCTCCATTATGAACCACAGTGTCTTGAGCTACAACTTGTGCTTATGAAAAATAGAAATACGTACTCAAAAATGTATTAATTTACTTCCTCCAGTTGGTTTAAAACCAGCTGTCTCCATTATGAACCACAGTGTCAGCTACAATTCGCACTTAAAGCATTGAGTGCATAAGTTTAACTGGTAATAGTGAGTCTGTTGCTTCATAATGATTCCTCAATAAAGCACAGGAAGTATATTGTCATAGTTAAGATCTACTTCCTAGAATTGTAATGCAGTGAATGCATCTCTGCCGTTTCTTAACGACGTAAGCGTTGCTAGTTTAGTTGCTACACGTGCAGGCTTATGTGTTTTCGTGTGTACGTTTGCAATTAGCAAACCACATCCAGAACCAATCCAACAAGCGAATATGTAAATAGCTCCTCCATGCAAAATGCAAATCAAGGTTGAAAGTTTTACACGTTTGTGGCACTACGCCTACTCGATAACCATGGTTCAACTCTTAATATTGACTTCTTGCGAAATCATGCAAAGGTTTCGCGTCAAGCCCAGCTGCTCATAACCATACGACCATCTGATCAAGTCTTGTAAGTGGGCACTGCCGTCATAGCTATGCATATATGGAATCACGTCGTCCGCCTTGAGCAATTCCTTTTTTGACCAGCCGATACATTGGAAGGAAGCCATGCAGAATATGCACCTTGGCGTTTGTGATTCAACGATGGCCAGTGCACGAATAATATTTCAAGGTTTGTTTTCTTAACCGTTAGCATATATGAAATAGCAACTCGGAGTAATCGAGGGTTAGTATAATCGTCATCGTCAGCCAGAGGAAGCTGTGACACAGCTGACGTATTTGCGATTTCCGGCGGAACATCTCATCACCCAGTAATGTGACTCACTATTTTTAGGACCTAGATAACAAGCGCTGAAACAAAAAGATTAGTGCAATTAGGTTCCAACAATACGGAATTCGTAGTGTGCACGCTCACGATAGCCTGGATCAAGAACGGAGTAGCTGAAATCCCTAACAACAGTTTCGATTTACGCAGAATTCTGCTCAAACAGATTTACAGATTCAAGCTTCTCAAGCTCTAAAAACACATCCGCCTTTTTCAGTCTACTTACACAAGGATACATCTCCTAATCCGGACTCGCTATCTTTCAAAGATTAAATCAAAGGTATTAGTATGCAGCAATGTCGTTCTTTCCAACGAGCTCATTCATCATTATGATGGCCAGTTGGATAATAGGAGCTTTCAGCCCTTGTTTCTTTATAAGCGTCTTCCAACTCACTTGTCGGACGGACTTCTCGATCATGCAAAACTAACATCGGACAATGCATTGACGAATGGAAGCAGCACAAATTTTCGGATGCGTATGCCAATGCCACTATGCCAACCTGTTGTCGCTGTGATCTCCTACACAACTGACATTCAGTATTTTGATTACTGGTTTTGAGCTGACAACAAACATCCCGGTAATTGCATTGCAACGCCGTGTTTGTTCTCACACTCGAAATTGCATAATTCCTTCCTTTTGATTCTCTCTTCGCCGCATAATTGCGTTTCTCCCCATGTGCATTTTTGGCACGCCAACGATTTTCCTTTAGGTCGTTGGCATACAATTCCTATTCCTGTTGCTAGCTTGTCAAACTCCTGCAACCCACCCACAAAAGAAGGAACTAGCAAGAGCGGGTAGCCAGCTCAATGCTGGACACTTTTGTTGCGTACATATAATTCAAGGCTTAAAAGTGAAGTAGTAAGATTTGTACGTGCATAAGCTAAGTCTGTTTTTTCTCTCCATTTCGAAGCATTCCAACCTGAGTGCAGCAGCATCAACGCACATTTTAAAAATTCACAAAAGCTATAGCATACTGCGAAAGAAATCATGTTCATCACCGTTCCACGCAATCGTATTTATATTTATCCCAGTACCGGACGACAAACTTGGCTGGTGCAACTGCTGCCATTTATTTCCTATGAAAGAAAGATCGTCCTCCCACAATACTGTTAAATCAGAGCAAACCAGACACAACATGAATTACTGTGTAAGACGTTCTTTTGCTAGCCAAACCGTGCAGGAGATCTTTCTTCTTTGCCTGCAACTCAGGTCCTACTGCTCCAAATGAAATAGCATTAAATGTGGCTGTTTGCGGGTAAAGTGCCTCGTGTCTTCGTGCCCGGGACCTTCTGGGAGGGCGGCGGCTCTCCATAAAAACATTCGTAGAGTTGCATCTGTAGACAAACATCTTATCCATTTGTTTGTACAAGTACCATTGATTGAGCTTACAGTCAGTACTAGCAGTGCAGACTGACAAGCGGTGAGCGAGTAGCGTCGAAGAACATCATTTGGTAAACGCTTATTTTTTGGCAGTTTTAACATGCGGACGTAGCTTCCAGAACCAGTTTTTATTTTTCAGATTGCTAGAAATGGAAGATTAGACTCGTAAACTTCGTATCAGGTTCTGATCAAAACTTTCTTCCTGAGAAACTAAAGAGCAATTTCTAGTAAGCCAGATATAGAGGTGCCTTTATTCGGTAGAACCATAACTGCAACTTTTCGTTCCATAATTTTCGTATGCATCCATACCTCCCAGCAATTATCCGAAATCTGTTCCGTTACCCTCTGAGATCATGACAAACCAGAGAAAGGGAGATGAGAGAGTTTCAGAAACCAAACTATATTTACCTACGTAAGCTACTTTAGACTAATATACAAGTTTACGGCACAGCAACCAAGCCATCACTTGGAGGTTGCTCAACGATACAAAAAATTTACCTTTTTGTTGCTCACGCCTTTTGGTACGTCTTCGCAGTTACTCTCATCTCTCAAGATGAGTTCACAAGCTTTCATTCACGAATAGGCAGCTCCAAGAGAGATGGTACTGCAAAAGAGCAAGGGGCGAGTTGCACAGGAAAATACTGTGGGGCGACGACGCTCACTTACCTGATGCCAAGTCATTTCAACTCAGAAATTCTTACAGTGCAGACACACGTGTGGAATTGCAGATCATAAAGCATTCCTGACTGAAGCCGTGTTCATCATTGTCACAGCGGTTATTCGCGAGTCAGATCTCGGAAACAATAACAGGCATTGCAACTGCTGGTTTAAAATTCAAACGAGCTTTATCTGTGTGTTGTGTAATCGTAATTTGTGATGACTACTTGTGGCAGTGCACTGCGGTCAGACTCTTTGCTTGAAGTAGCCGCAAGATCTGCGCCAGCTAATTATATCGTCACCCTCTTGTACCTGTAATCACGGTGTCCCAACAGACATTGTGCATGTGTGAAAAACCAAAGCCACAGAAGGCTGTAAATGGCTTAAAAAATTGTAGCGAATTCAAATGTGATATGGAATCGTGAATTTTTCTTATACGCGGGTCTTACATTGCTAACAGCCAGCCGGAATCGTGCAGTTGTTCGTGACATCAGTGGTAAAGCAATTCGCCAAGGTTTGGCATGGAGCTGAATCGAATCTTAATGGACTTTCTCACTACCAGCTTTGAGGCTATCTGAAATTGCAGCTCACTTGATTGGTGTAGTTGGGATTACGATAATGATTCCATGCATTCCGTTCTAACGAGGACAATGAAATTTAGACCCCGTTATTTGGATTTGTGGAACTTGTGCTGAAAACTCTTGCACTGGATTCTGGTCACTTAAATTGGCATTAACAGGTAAGCCGTCAAGACCTTTTAACAGTATGTAAGCCATGGCATGCGTCAAATTTTCATTAGGGTGGCACTCCCGGTAATTTTGCTCTAGAAAGGCTTCGTGGAACAGCTATGCTACGCAGGTTCGTTCTTAAGCAAGTGACTTCGCAAAGTGACCTTGGTTGCTTTGTGTAATTCCTACGTATCTGACTTTAGCTTACTTAGCTTACGTCATCTGGCAATCACACCTTTTCACGTTACATTAGCTCACTTGTTAGTGTGAAGCTCTGTACAGGA
>VRMD01001980.1:0-14727 GCA_009872375.1 Sminthurides bifidus | reverse complement strand
GGTCACTGCTTTCAGGGTACTGATTCTCGGAATCCTTAGTGCATATTTATTGATAGCCATGTACCATGTATTTGAAGCCTACTACATTCACAAGAGCCGGTGGTCGGAGGAAGGAATGCTCTCCCAATCACTCGATTACTATCTTTTAGAGATTTCAGTTCATTAGAACATGAATATACAAGCAAATGCTCAACTGGCAGCCCCAGTCGTTTCAGAAAGCCGTCAAGCACGCAGTGAAACTGTACTAGGGAGAACTGTAAAGGCTGTGTAGGCTTAACTTTTGTTACTAGTGTACCATAATTGAATTATCGCTCACAATTTTAAACCTATGGTTAAAATTGTAAAATAAGCACGTGCTTACGTAACATTCGAGTAATTTGTGACCTCTCTCTGGTGCCAATGGCCAAAAGAGGCACAACCTCGCGTTTGAAGATGGGCTCTAAAAAGCAAAAGCTTTCCTCGTCTTGCACGGACTTTCCTGAAGATGACGACGATAACGGATTTGAATGCTACGAAGAAGAAGGGAAAGAGAATTCTGACCTCGCCTCTGACCACCATTATCCCTTCAAGATCATGAGCACCGAGCAAATCGTACAGTACATGAGCGACTGTATCAAGGAGGTAAGTAAAGTAAAAACGTTTTCTTCTTGCCTTGCGTTGACGTTAAACGTCAACGTGGAACTTGACGTTTATGAGCACCGAGCAAATCGTACAGTACATGAGCGACTGTATCAAGGAGGTAAGTAAAGTAAAAACGTTTTCTTCTTGCCTTGCGTTGACGTTAAACGTCAACGTGGAACTTGACGAAATTTCTAGTTTTTAAGTTCCAGTTTTGGTCTTGACAGTTTCATGTTTCGTTCTTTCAGGCAAATACAGTACTACAGTTACCGACAACAGTGGTTCGGATCCTATTGCACCATTTCCATTGGGATAAGAACAACTTACTTGATAGCTTACTACGACTCGGACCAGGAAAAACTATTCAAGGATGCGAGAATTATTGACCCCACCACAGTTCAAAGTCAAAATGGGACCAATACTGCTTCTGACACTAATGAGGATGAAACGTGTGAAATCTGTTACGCATCCAAGCCAACTAACGTAAGCTGTACAAGCGGGCGTAATCAAGCGTAATTCCTTTTTCAATGGTGAAATTTAATCATTCACTTGCAGATGATGAACGAAATGCAATGTGGCCACAGATTTTGCGCTGAATGCTGGGACATGTATCTGAGCAGCAAAATCAAAGATGAGGGCGTGGGGCAAACTATTGCTTGCGCTGCGCATGACTGCCCTATCCTAGTGGACGATGCAGCTGTAATGACCCTACTCACTGACAACTCGGTCAAGCTCCGGTATCAGCATCTCATCACAAATAGCTTTGTCCAGGTAAGATTGAAAACCGTCACGAGCGGTGAAATTCATGGATGTAAGGACCCGGCCGATAGCTGACATGTTGCCATGGCTCAGTTGTGTCAAGATTAAATTTTAATGGTATTTACGGTTCGATTTCTGATCTTGCAGTGCCATAAACTGTTGCGTTGGTGCCCTGGTGCTGACTGTCCGAACGCTGTTCAAGTCCTTTACAAGGATTGCAAACCAGTTAAATGTACCTGTGGATTTGAGTTTTGTTTTGACTGTGGTCATAACTGGCATGAGCCAGTCAAATGCGCCATGTTGAGGAGGTGGCTCAAGAAGTGTGACGAGGATTTGGCGACGTCAAAATGGATTGCGACTAAGACTAAGGTGTGGGCTTTGATAATGGTCTTGAATTTCTATAGCATCCTTGATAGATTTTAAGGCAAAAAGTTATAGTATTGTACTAGTTATTGTATTATTCTTTGCATTGTCTCGTGTAGGAATGTCCCAAATGCCATGCCACGATAGAGAAAGATGTGTGGCTGCAACCACGTGGTTTGCAAGAATCAAAGCTGCAATGCTGCCTTCTGTTGGGTCTGTCGCAAATTGTGGAATACGCATAATGGAAGAGAGGCGTAAGTATGATCTCACTGGAGTAATACTTTTAAAAGATAAAGCAGGTGGCATCATTGCTTGAATGAATGTAATCAGTACCGCCAACCATTCTTTAATTCCAGGTACCAATGCAATCGTTACGAAGAGCCAAAGGTAGCGGCAGGTGATCCAGAGGAAAATGTCCGTGCTATTCAGCGAAGATTTGTCTTTTATTCTGACCGTTACATGAATCACTTGCGTAGCTTCGAGTTAGAAAAGAAGCTGTATGAGTCTATGAAGGAAAATATAAGGGAGATGTCTGAACGCCATGTCCGTTTGCCGGATGTCCAGTTTTTGAATCGGGTTAGCTTGTGACTCCCTAATAATGCTTGATCGAAGCAATTACCCACTGGACAATGGAATTGGACTTTTTGTTGAATCCTTGTTTAAATTGAAAATGCAGGCTGTGGACATTTTATGTCGATGTCGTCAGACTTTGGCCTATACATACATGATCGCTTTCTACCTGAAGAAAACGAATCAGTCGGAAATCTTTGAGGACAATCAACGGGATCTGGAGTCCTCAACTGAACAGTTGTCCGAGTATCTTGAGCGTGAGATCGACGTGGATAATGTCGCGGACATGATGGTTAAGGTATGAGCAACTACAGACTATGAACAGAATTTTCCTGTCCCCCAGATGCAAATCAAGAAAAGCTAATCTAACATAATCTGTGGGTTATCATTCTCTTCAGGTGGAAGATAAATCTCGTTACTGCGAGAGTCGAAGGAAGGTACTCGTTGAGCACGTCTTTGAAGGCTACGAAAAGGACTGGTGGGAATACAATAATTATTAGATAAGACTTAACATTGACGAAAGCGCTACCAGCTACGCTGCCTTCTCTATTATACTGGGATGCTCGTTGTGTTCATTAGTACTTGATCCCCGTCAATTTTATTGTACTTGTTGAACGTTTTGCAGTTATTTAATCGAATTTTTTGTGAAAACGTTGCAAATTCGTTGTAATTTACGTACTCGCAGATGTGCATAAGCGCGTAAATACATGTATGGACTTCTAGCTTGATTGAAACTATCGACTTTATTCTAATTATAGCACCATGGTAATTAGTAATTAGCAATTAAACACGGGAGTGTTAAAATCATACTTTTTCCGCATTAAATCTAGTGTTTCGGTCATAAACATGGGGCAACCCCAGACGTCATACCATTGAACTTTACTCTATTGGTACTTGGATTGGAACCGTAATGCATATACATACATACTCATGTATTTCAAAACACAAAGCGGCAACTTGAAAAAGTGTCAAAAATTTTAGTCCAAAAATAATTTTAATTTGACATTTTAATGTGTGCGATTATCGATTTTCCAGCTGATACTTACAGAACACAAGATTTACGGCATAAACGTCGAAAAGACGTAAATTTTGTTCACTTACGTGAACAATTTCATTCGAAGAAATCATAGGCTCGCAGGTTTGTAAATGTCATTTTTGCTCCGGATACTCAATTTTCCATTGCGCTGAAGATGTTTAAAAAGTAAATATTCTTAATTGGGAAGGTATACGAAATCGTGGCAGCCGTTATGCAGTGATTATTTTCCATCCATAGAAATTTTTACCTCATTCATCGTGTGACATTGGCGGTTTAGGCTGCATTCTAAGTTTTTGAAGAAATATTAGTTGAAAACCGGTTAACTATGTAAAATATATGTTCGAACGTTTAGATATGCACGATGAAATAGCTCATTTACGATGATTGAAGCATCCCAGATGCGCACATCTAATGGATTTGATGATATGGATGTTAATTTACTCCTTATTGTTCTTGCTTTCAGTCGTAATCTAACAGTGTAAACAACACGGCACCTGTCAAGAGGATGGCAAAATCTTCTTCTAGCAGTTCCAAACGGCAGAAACTGGATCCATTGTCCAAATGTGGAATACATTTCTCGGATGATTATGAAGATGATGGCATAGAACTTGAAGATGAGGAGACAGAACAGGATGATTATTCGTATCGTGTTCTATCACCTAATGAAATTGTCGACCACATGAATGAGTGCATTCGGGAGGTATGCTGTTACAATTTTAATTGAATCATTAAAATAATCATTGAAGTTAGAACTGATTAGTTAATCATTGTTGCCGTGAATGGAGGATCTAAAATTCGAATTCCTTCACAGGTCAATACTGTGTTGCAATTGCCTGCTACGACTGTGCGTATCCTACTGAATCATTTTAGATGGGATAAAGATAAGTTGCTTGAAGCTTATTACGAATCCGACCAGGAGCAGCTTTTCAAGGAGGCACGAATTATAAATCCGAACCATGACAATTCAACTGTCACTGCCTCTGATGGTATCGCAGAAGAGTGTGAGATCTGCTGTGCATCAAAACCTATTGATGTGAGTTGCATGGAAACACTACATGCCTTTCCTACCTCGCATTCCGTCATGAAAACACTGTAATCATTGTCTTGGATTTCCAGATGATGAATGAAATGCAATGTGGCCACAGATTTTGCACTGAGTGTTGGAACACTTACTTGACCACCAAGATTTCCGATGAAGGCATGGGGCAGACTATTGCTTGTGCGGCTCACGATTGTCCTATTCTTGTCGACGATGCATCAGTTATGAAGCTGTTAACTGATGAAAAAGTCAAGTTACGATATCAGCATCTCATTACCAACAGTTTTGTGCAGGTTAGTTCCCATAAGAGGCTGGATGTGGTATGACGTGGTTAAATGAAGCTTATAAAATGGTCATGCAAGTGTTTGACTCTACTAACTGCAAGTTTTATTCAATTCCTGTTTTAGTGTCATAAGCGCATGAAATGGTGTCCTGCTGCCGGGTGTTCAAACGCAATTCGAGTTCAGTACAGTGATTGTAAACCAGTTCATTGTACTTGCGGATTTGAGTTCTGCTTCCAATGTGGGAATTTGTGGCATGATCCCGTCAAGTGCTCATGGCTCAAAAAATGGTTAAAAAATGTGGACGATGATGTGCAGAGCTCGAAATGGATTTCCGCTAATACTAAGGTGATTAATTGATAGTAACATGAGTCAGACAAATGCATTGAACAATTCCAAAATCGCAAAATGAACCACAACTTAATTTAACATGCAGGAGTGCCCAAAGTGCAGCGCTTCGATACAGAAAAATGGTGGATGTAACCACATGATCTGCAAAAACCAAAACTGCAATGCTCAATTTTGCTGGGTTTGTCTTAGACTATGGGAAGCGCATGGCCGTCAAGGAGGGTACGCGTTAAAGCACATCTAGCCTGATATTCAAATGTGAAAGATGATCTTATGAAGACTCTAATATTGATGATCTACAACGACAGGTATAATTGTAACCGCTATGAAGATTCTGGCGACAAGCTTGAAAAAAGCAAGAGATATTTTTTCTACTGCAACCGCTACATGAATCACATGCAGAGCTTAAAATTTGAAAATCAACTATACGAATCAATGAAAGCAAAAATGGAAGAAATGCAACAACACGGAATGCGGTGGATTGACGTACAGTTTCTGAATAAGGTATATTTATATTTAATGCATTTTCGAACTAGCTCAGTTTTTTCAAAATTAAGAAGAGCATAAAAATACTCTTTTCTTTTGAACTTACAGTCCGTGGACATCTTATGCAAATGCCGTCAAACCTTGGCTTACACGTATGCGTTTGCCTTCTATCTGGATAAAACAAACCAGTCACTCATTTTCGAAAGTAATCAGCTGGATTTGGAGTCCGCCACGGAAGAATTGTCTGAATATCTGGAGCGAAAAGTCAGTGCTGAAAGTGTCAGCGATATCAAACAAAAGGTATGAGGAATTTTTGCTTGAAATGCTTGAAATGAAACAAAGATTTTCCGAAAGCTTGAACGACGCATCCATGTTTCTTTGGCAGGTGCAAGACAAGTACGGCTATTGTGAAACGCGTCGAAAAATTTTATTGCAACATGTGCATGAAGGTTACGAAAAAGACTGGTGGAAGTTCAACGATGGTAATTAAAGCCCATGGGATGATCCTTTATCTGGCTCTCCGATCTGATTCTGACGCTGGAGTTCAACGTTACTGAAGCGAGACGGTTTATTTCTTAACTTTCTTTTTATCCTTAGCCCTACCTGAAAACCATCTTAAAGAAACCATAATTACCAATTGAACAGACATTGCATAGGAACATTTATATTATATAATAAGGAGTTACCCGGGTAGCACGATTTTCGTGCACAGGTTTTACGGCTTAGTTCAAAAGCTTCTTTTCAATCATTTTGCTCAGCAATCTCACACCGCAATCTCAACATATATGTCATGTCAACTCTGATATTTCTAGGATATTAATATTAGAGGTTGCTCTCAATTTATAGAGTATTTTGATGATGGATCTGTGAACCCTTTATTTATAAGAATTGTCCCGTTTAGGTGGAGGAAAGCTTACTTCAAACGGCAGTTTTGTAAAGTAGCTGTTTGTCAATTTCGAAGAAGTTCCAGCAATAGGAAGAGTTATTTATTTTATTTTTTTATTCCCAACTACCGCGCTGATTGGAGACATTAATCGTCTAACTAAATAAAGTAGATGGTTTATTTACCAGGGATTCGGTGAATGACGGCCAGGGCATCAGCGCGATGCCAATCGCCAAATGCTCATCCAATTTTTTAAATAGTCTCAATGCTATGGAAACCTACGTCGTCATAACATGTAACATTAGCATTGCTGCTGTAGCAACGCACAGCTCATTTTGAGGGTGAATATCCCATGAATCAACCATATGACCGGTACAGAAAGGCAAGCGTTCAGCAGAAGCTTATTTCCTAGAGCGTCCTCAAATGCACAGAATCATCATGGTGACCCCGAAATGCCAAAGTTCATCTGCACACATGTCCCACCTACAATCTGAAAGAATAGACCGCAGCAAACGCTTTGCTACCCTAAGATGTAACGTTGCAGCACCTATGCGTAATATTACATATGAAGCGTCAAAACGTTTTCTCGCAATCATTATGCAACGGCAGCAATTTCTCCAGGCCACCCATACCGTTGTATCCCGGCTGACAGCGCATGCGATGTAAATAATGCTGAGGACTAAGTTCATGCTAGCTGCAAGGGCTCTACAACAACTCAACATATATTCTCTAGCAATGAACGTTACACTTGAAGCCGGTTATAGACTACTGCGTGAGTCAGAGGCGATTTGCCATGTGTGAGTATCCCTGATAAGGGCAATTTGGTATCGTGTGGACAGAGTAAAAAACACTGGGCAGTAGAGTCCGTTGCTGCAGTTAATTTGTGTCTTCTTTAGTTTTACAAGTGCCTAATTATGTCGTTTAGATAAGCTTTCAGTGGTTAACGTGCCATTGCTGCTAAAATCTCAATTATGTCAATTTAGTTGCCTTGATTTGTTGATTTGTAAGTTACACGTGCATTAAGAATCACACCGTTAAATGTTAGAATCTAACAGTTCGATGGGATATTGCCGTATGAAGGAAAGGTTACGTTGAACTTCATTGGTCTTCTAGTTCGAGGTAATAAGTTTGGCTGCAAAAATCTGTGAATTTATTTGGTGTGAGTTAACTGAATGGTAGAAAAACATGAACGCCGGAACCTATGAACATTTTAATTTATTCACCGGCTTCGAGTTTCAGGTAACGACTTAATGCAATGGCAGAATTGAAGAAACCGACTTCTGCAGTTGCAAAAACTGATGGGATGCCGTCAAGTAGTTGCCATGTCGTCTCTAGCTCTGAAGTCGGCATTGATGTTTTTGAGAATTGCGAAGAAGAAGAAATAGAATTTGATGCTGAAGATATGAAAAAAGAGCCAACAGGTGCTGTCGCATACGAAGAGTTTGCCTTTGAGGTTCTAGGGGCTGGTCAAATTCTGGAGCACATGAATGATTGTGTTTCCGAGGTAATTTTTTAATTACTATAGTTATGTAATTATGTTAACTTATTGCCGCTATCATTGCCGGTTCGGTATTGAGTAAGCTTATCAAAAGCCTGTAACTTCCTGCTACTGGCATTAACCAGATTTTGAATGAATTTTTCAATCAACTGTTATGATGGGATTGAAACGCGATCTTACATAGAAGCTCCTACGATTGAATTTCTATTTCAGGTCGGCCACATGCTTCAGCTACCGAAGATGACAGTGTGGATTTTGATGAATCATTTTCGCTGGGATCGGGAAAAACTGCTTGACCGCTATTTTGGCAGCAGTAGTGAGCAACTGTTTCACGATGCGAAGGTCTTCAGCTCACATGCTGTGGAGAAGTACGGCTCATCTTGGTGGGACCGCGAAGTTTGCCAAATCTGTTTAGAATCCAGCTCTCGTGGGGTGAGTACCTTCATTATTGAAATCGGAATTAGATTCAGAAAAGTGCTAATTATCATAAGTCAAATGTTATGCTCAAGCTAAGTTTTTGTGGACACAGATGCTGTATGGAATGAAATGCGGCCATGGATTTTGCCTTCTGTGCTGGTCCGATTACCTGAAGATGAAGATAATGGATGCAGGGACCGGGCCAGGCATCACCTGTGCTGCACACATGTGTCCTGTTGCCATGGACGACGATTCTGTGATGCGACTTCTGAATGATGAAATGTCGAAAGAGCGATATCAGCTCCTTGTCACCAACAATTTCGTGCAGGTGCGTCCTGTCAGAGAAACGGATACCGTTTACTTCGATTTGGTTTTCTGAAAAGCCTTGGGTTGAGGATGCTGACCTTGATAGTCAGGATGTCAGGAAACTAAAGGTTATTGCATAAAATTTTACAGTGCCACAAACGAATGAGATGGTGCCCAGCTCCAGGTTGTGCTAATGCTATCCGGGTTGAGTACAGCGACTGCAAGCCGGTTACTTGTGCGTGTGGCTTCAAATTTTGTTACCAGTGCGCAAACGCATGGCATGGTCCGGTCCAGTGCTCGGTTGTTCAAGACTGGCTCCAGAAGTGTCAGACTGATTTGGCGAGCTCAAAATGGATCAGTACTAATACTAAGGTAAGTTGTGAAAAAACGCCGTCGAAGCTGAGCATCTGGCAGTAATATCAAGACAACCAAACGACTTGCCTTGTGTATTCTGAAATAGGATTGTCCAAATTGTAAAGTGCCTATAGAGAAGAACGTGTGGGTGTAACCACATGATTTGTGGCAATCAAAATTGCAGAATCGAGTTTTGTTGGACCTGCGTGCGACTCTGGGGCGAGCATCTGGGCGATAACGGGTAATTTCTAGCTCGCATCAACCGACCGTTCAGATGCTGATTAGAGTCCAATTAAACTGCAATTTCAATTTTTACGGTAATATTATTTCTGTGTAAGGTATCGATGCAATGGATATCGTGTAGAAGGTGACCAGGCTAATCATGGATCAAAATCATCAGCAAATGTCTCAAAGGCATTTTTCTTCCACTATGAGCGCTACACGAGTCACTTGGATAGCGTAGGAAAGGAAAAGGACTTATATGCAAAAGTAAAACAAAATTTAGAGTGCACGAATTCGTCCGATTTACTTCCGACTACAGAGTTGTCTTTAAAGGACGTAAGGTTCAATTCATAAAGCCTGTTATGCTAACACCTGATTCTGCCTCTTTTCGGTTGACCTGATGAGATCAGTTTTGCTATTTTTAGGCTGTAAAGACGTTGAGAGAATGTCGATACACCTTAATGTATTCCAACGTTTTTGCCTTTTATCACTTGATCGCAAATCCCTCCTTTCTTTTCGAGTTTAACCAGCAGGAGCTGCTGACAGCCACTGAGGGGCTCTCGCGTTATCTTGAACGTGATATCAACAACTCAAATTTTGATCAGATCTCCAAGAAGGTGAAGTGAAGTACTTCAAATCGTAGTCCAATAATTCGAAATGAAATATTTTAGTATAAAGTAAGCAATATTCATTTATTGCTGCATTCTACTGATCGCAGGTGGATGACTGCAATGAATCGTCAGCGAATCTTTTTGGAATACGTGTATGAAGGATACGAGAGCGACCAATGGACCAATACCGTTCTCCCGGATATCAAGACTGGATAGTGTTATTGATACAATTTTCACTTTTTGACACCCTCATTCAGTTAGGATAGTGTCAAGGTCGTAGTTAAAGAACTTATTATGGCAGTTCTGTTCGTACTTACTTAAAGTTGCTTCGCAAAAGACCGTTGTTTGTGCTAGAATACGTATAAGACAGGCCTCAAACAGACTTTGAAGATTGAATCGAAATATCTTCTTCAGCTTTTGTTGCACTCTTAATTAGGAAATTCTAACTTTCAAGCCACAGATCGAGGATTTGATCCTTCTGTTTAAATCGTAACAGCAAACGCAAACCATGACAGAAAGTGACATGAATTCTAAACTTTTTTTTCGTTTAGAAGTACTGTTGGACACCTTGACCACAATAAATGTTAGACTTCCGTATTCATTACAACTTGCGTACCATTCATATTCATTGGCACTGGCACAGCCGCGTTCAAACCCTTCTAAAACGTTTTTCATGTTGAATGAATAATGCTCGAGGTTTATGTTGATAATTTCTCGCACGTTCTACGCAGAAACTACTCGATCGTCGGTAAGGATTATCGCTCATGCGTCTGCAGTCCGCCTTTGCATCAGCACCACACCACCGATTTAAAAAGTACTGTGCGTGAATGCATTTCTGTAACTCGTAATAAGTTATTCTCAATTAATTTGAATGCCTATCAAAAATAGACAAGGTTTGATTAACCGTGTCTAAAATGGAAGTGTGTGCGAAGCTTTGAGACCATTTGGTAAGTAACTTTCCCTTAGAGTAATTACATCCTATGGATCTTTCTAGCCAAAAATGCTGAATTCAGCCAAGTTTCTGAACTTTCATGATTTTTAATAAATAACGTCCGGTTCAGTTTTCACATTATTTCTCAATTTGTGTTTTAGGTGGTTTGTACATTATACTTCAAAGGTCTAGCAGTGATTCATAACGAAGATTTGCGAGCGCGACACAGCTGATTGTGACAGCTGATGATTGTTCCTGTAAAGCGTCCCAGTTGTCATCTATCAGAGCCTCTGTATTTTGCAATATCAACACAGACAGCGACTTTCAGAAACCTTCGTGATTTTTCTAGTGATAGCGGTAAAATTTTGCAACTGACAACCGTGGAACACGAAATACAATACTGAGGAAGGACCATTATGTGCCTAATAACCGAGATTCGTAACTAACTGGAAATCAGAATGAGTTCGCTGGAACTGTATGAACTTCTAAAGTCATTAAGTGGCTTCGGAACGAATCTAGAAACCGGAGATTTTGGTACTCACACATGGATAATTTATGACGAGGTAAGTATTTGTTTGAAGCACTAATTCAAAGAAGAGCAGTTCATGAATCCGGCAGGGTTAGAAACTAGTATTACGTCTTGCATCTTACTAGTGTTCATTCAATGTTATGTAGAAAGAAGTGCAGAAACTTGTACTAGTTTACACGTTATGGAAACAATATATGAAGACGAAGATACTCGGAGATAAGGGTGCTTGCCCACCATTTTAGCAATGGTAGCACTCGCGGTCACTCATTACAGTTGAGGCTAGTACTTACTTCCGTAATTAATGCGCCTGACCAATCTTTTATAAAAGAACTTATGGAGTTTGGCCTTGTTGACCTTGACTATAGATTAGTTCATAGTCAGGCCTCTAACGAGTGCCTGCGTTCAGGCAGTCTGCTTTTACATGATCCCAATTGGGTCCCTAGGAGAAGAATATCTATGTAATTGCTATGGATTGAGGAGTACCGTAAAGATCACTGTACACGTACACTATTGTACTATTCAGTAAGACATGTTATGTACAAGTCTATAGAGACATTAGTATTTGGCATTAAGACGGCTGGAAGGCATTCTCATCACTTTGGAGACATATGTATCTTTTTGCCAAGGTCTTTGATCTATCTCGATGCCTTTTCGTGCTACAGCAGTTCATTGGAACAGGTGTCAGCTTTTGTGAGTATGTAGTAGCTGAAAAGCCTACGGTCTAATCTGCATAGTAGTGCCAAGTCTGAATGGTTCTTCTACGGATCCTCACTCCTTGTGTAGGACTGCGTACTAATTTTGCACACGGAGCGGTTTGTTTTCATTTCGACCACGACGCATATTCGCGATTTTGTTGTTTTTGCTTGAACTTAGGCATCGACGTAGTTGCCAAGCCTCCACGTGCAGCCAATGGAATTCGCGATTTTCAGTGACCATGTGCTCACTTTATCTTGCTAGACCTTGTGTAGTGTTGGTTCAAACACAGTGTTGTGAACTAGGCTACTGGCTTTGGTTTAGTAGGTTTTTCTTGGGTGTCAGACAACATAGTTACTGTTGGCGCATTCCTGTATGAGTATCATAGAGATACTGCACTCTCCATGAGTAAACATTCTGAATGATAAAATACCAAGGTTACGCATGTATTCTCTTCAATTCGCTTCATTAATCTCCAAGGAAAATGTTGGCAAAAAAACCTGGGATTTACGACCTATAGAAATTTTCTCAGTCTCTTCAGTTGGAGGGCTAGCATTCTATTTGAAAGATGAGTGGACACAAAGTTTTGCTGCATGAGAAAATCCCGTGAAAACATCATGTAATATTCGTTATGATAGGGTTAGCTCGGCAGTTGCATTAAGATTTTCCTAGTGGCAACATGTTAGGCGTTAGTTTCGTATGAAGCTGATCTCACGACGCATAACAATTTTAATCAGTGCTCTCTCGCAACAATTATCTTGAGCGGCGAACCCCTTTGTTTCTGCAGCATTACACGAGCAGTACAGCTCTCGAGTAACAGCACAAGATTTTATTTCCATTCAACAAAACTAGTCGTAGTAAACTTGAGTCAGCAGGTGCGTAATGCTTGCCAGTGCGTTTGCTCATCTTTAATTTCCGGCCGCATCAGCATTTGCTACCTGCCTACATGGGATTTGAGGCAAGAAATGATTATTTATGCCGTAGTTGGAAGTTGAGGAGAGCAGTCAGAGTTTTGATCGCCACAACTCCATGTTAGACTGATGGTGTGTGAGCTTGTTGCACTTCCTGTGAACTTGTCAACGTTGCGGACGGTCTTCTTGAAGTGGGTTCTTCGTTCAGATTTTGCCGTGCAGATGATCGAGCCATGGTCAGCTTATGAGGAAGTGAAAAGTTGGTCCTTATTCATACTACAGCAACCAGTTTGGAAAGTGGTCATCGTGTTGTGCCGAATTGATTATGCTATTCTTTAATTACCCAATAAGTAGATCGGATTCGCATTTTGAAGTGGTTGCTGCTATGTTCTTGTGTACCTGCTGAAAACCAGGATCTTTTGTGGACCAGTCATGTAGGATTTTAATCTCAACAATCGCAACTCGTACTCTGGATGGATCAATAGTTGAGTGCGCAACGCGTGTGTGTGGACACAAAATTGGCAGGTGTCAGCTATAAGTCTCAAGATGTTTATTTCAAGAGTGGAAAATTCCTTCAACGTTACTACACTGCACAGTAGTTCCGACTGTAGATAAATAATGTGCACTATCAATCTCAACACGAGCTCTATTATGGACAGTCTCATCACACGGAAAACATTGGCGAGCTTTAAAACACCAGTGTCGTCCAGTCAAATACTTCTTTGCTCTCTCTTTAATGTGTTGATCCTTGTAAGTCTTGGAGCAGTGGCGCTATTCTTTCAACATTAATCTTATGAATTGTATGATTTTGATTCCTGTGTGTTACGACATGGAAGCGGTAGATCCAGTGTTTTAATCATGAACTTGATTGCATTGCCAATTGGCACATTCACCTTGTGTTTGATGCCTTGCCTATCACTTGTCTGCTCACTCCCTCATCAGTATCTATTAGTAACCTTTAGTGGCCAGAGCACACAGTAGCACTAAAAGTTTGCACCACAAGAGTTTGTTTAAAGTTCATGATTTTTGAAGCGAGTCCGTGCTGTGGTATCCTTAAGACCCGATCGTGGGATATATTCCTATTGCTGTTGTAACTTTTACCTTAGAATTCGATTTTACATATAATAATTCATGCCGATAGTGTCATTTGTTTGCAACAAGACTAGTGATGGTACGAAATTCAATATGATACGGTTACGGTACCATAGCCCAGTTTTTGCACAAGAGTTTTGTGCATAAATTGCCCCTATCGCTCACGTGAGAAGGTGACAAAGAATTTTCCAGCGGCGTCAACAATCAGCAATCAGTGGAGCAATAAAGGTTGCTAGGTTTTTCGCTGTGGCAAAGTCGAGGCAAGAAATGTTGCAAGATGTATTATTGTGAAAGCATTTATTAGCGAAAAATTACCTCTTTAGTTACACCGGTCAAGTTATGGCTAACTAACTTGACTCACTACTATTTCACACGGAGCTAAATTCATGGAAGTAAAACATTACTAGTTCTCACGATGAAGTTCTCACTGACAACGAAATAGCTAGATGAGAGGTCGAATATTTGAGATTTGCAAAAGCTTGAATAAGAGTTTGTAGAGGGCTGCATATATATAACGTTCCATTGCGTGCAAACTTCGTCATACGCTTATGTATATCTGCATGCTCATTATTGTGAAACCACGACGAACAAAAACTCTCTCGGAGGTTTGTCTACTGACTTAAATAGACTACGCATTTTAAGCATAAAGTTTCAGTGCGTTTAATTGGACATTTTTGCAGATATTTGCCGTCACACTTCTGGTAGGAGTGGTGGTAGTGATTTCTCTTGCGTTCTGCTTTATCCGCAGCTACCGTCACAAATGTAAGTTTTATTACATTT
>VRMD01001979.1:0-14731 GCA_009872375.1 Sminthurides bifidus | reverse complement strand
AGGATTTGACGGGACTTGGCCGGCCCCAGCCCGACAACAACCACAAAAGGCGAGAAAAGAAAAGTTCCAGAATAGCAAACAGCAAATATGGCTCAAGACGGACGTTACATGTGTCCAACGTGCTTTGCATCTAAATTAGGGCAAGATTTTGCGGGAAAGGAAAAGCCTTGATAGAGATGATGAGCATCGGTTTATCGTTAGAGGTAAGGGTGAATGAAGTAACGTTTCCGTTTATGGTCCGTGGGTGCCTCTTATTTTTAGCTTGGTCATCTGTCTGTACTCAACCCTCATATGAATCTCTCAACAGGGTAATCATGTACTTGAAGCTGGCACTTGACTCGTCACATGTTTTATGTACACGAATTGATTCACTGACTTGGCGGTGGGCGAGACTGAATTAGGTGAACGTTTTATATCTACCTGTACTGCGGTTTAGCAGAGGTGGGTAGTCTTACTAATTGCATTGGGAAATGGAGTCTCGTCGTTGTAGATTTGTGAGAACAAACCTTTAATGTCATCATCTTTTTGAGAGGACGGCGGAAGGAACAAGTGATAAACATCTTCATATCATACGCTTCAGCAACGTTTTCTCATATGAGGGAGAGAAGCCCGAGTCTTTTGCCTTGATTACCTAAGATTAGTGAATCACAAGTCCATTTCCAGTTTGAATTTGGTTTGGCTGTGGGCACGTAGTCTGTAAGATTCTGCTAAAATTGTAACAGGATGTCGGGCATCCGCTATGGTTCTTATACGGGATGGTAGATTTGCATGAAGTGAGGCTTCGGCTTTTGCATGAAATTTTGCCAACGGTTGTTTGCTTAATGCTTGTCAGAAGCTACTGTTTCTCATGAAAGGCTATTCCAAGAAAATCAATATTTGTTGCGTAAAGATTCTTGTAAAGCTGATGAGGGTTTTTGTTTTATGTGTGCCGTACCTCTTGTGGTTCTGCGAAATTTAATCATTAACAGTCAATGTTAGAAGTCAAAACGTATTTTGTATTGAATGAGCTTGTTCCAAGCATGCAGGTTTTGCTACGCCGAGTTGGTGCCGTAGTTAGAATTTTCGAAGCTTGACTGAAAGCGTTTTCTAAGATTCCTGCATACTGGTTCGACTACTGAGGTACGATTGAATGCTGTCATGCTGAAATGAAATCAGCTCTGAGTTGAACGAAAAAATGAATGATGGAGATGATGATTCATTACACCTAAAACAAAGAAGTAGAATCAATGAACCTCGTCCCTGTGGAATTAGTAATGAAAGCTTGCTTTCCCCCATTGCAGTACAATAAACAATAGGTATTTATTGCAGACCTTCATTCATTTGTGAAGCCGTCGTAAATATAGTCTACTCTTGTATAATTTGCTAACCTTTTTCGTTGTTCGAAGTACATGGGCCGATGGCCCTGGTTTTCCTTGCTGTGTTGTAAGTTGTAAATGAGTCCATGCTCGTGGTACTGACAGTCGAGGACCTGAATGAGTTCCCATTGAACCCATGTACCGAACGCATTATCATATTACAATCAATCAATGGACACACGATGCTACTTATACCGTGTGTCCTTTCCTCCAAAGGGGGTTTACCATGGTTACATCTGTCTTCCATAAGCGGCTTTTATAGGCTTCACGGGCAGCTTTGCTTTTAGGGTTAAACTTTAAGTATGAGACAAATGAATGAGTGTGATCGCAAATGAAAACATAGGATCCCATTTTACTCACTTACTTTACTTGCTTAGATAGTTTTGAGATCTGGCTCTCTGAAATAAACCTAATGTGTAGAAAAGTCTTCAAAAAGGACACACAGGACAGGACACAGGGTATACCGTAAGGGTTGTTGGGATTTTGTGACGAGGGAAAACACTATGCTTCTGACTAAATTAGAGATTTGTCCGACAGATTTTCAGATCGATGAAGCGTAAAAACAACTGGCTGCCATACCACTAGCAGTTCTGGCTTGGCGATCTCACCCCATGAATGAGAGTTTTGTTACGAGAAATTTTACGCAGCTTTTGCCGGAGCCTTTAAGCTGTAAAAGTGTGAATCTGCGAACGAAGGGCTTTACCCTCGTCTGCTCTTTCGTTCTGAGGATGATTCATAATTTTGACCCTCAGTCCTTAATCATGTCTGCAGAAGTTAGGAAACGTTAATAGTTCATTTCAACATAGGAAAGTAGATGAGACACTCACATATTTTTGCATGCAGGATGAGGATGATCGTAGCACATGTGAATCTGCTGCTTTTCCACTTTATCTGCTGAACTAATTAGGGTGGAGCTTTGCCAGCAGAAAAAGTGTAATGTGACCTGTTTCGCACGTAGTAAAATTGTCGTAAATTCTCGCTAGATCACTGTTACGCAGCTTTTGCCGGAGCCTTTAAGCTGTAAAAGTGTGAATCTGCGAACGAAGGGCTTTTACCCTCGTCTGCTCTTTCGTTCTGAGGATGATTCATAATTTTGACCCTCAGTCCTTAATCATGTCTGCAGAAGTTAGTAAACGTTAATAGTTCATTTCATCATAGGAAGTAGATGAGACACTCACATATTTTTGCATGTAGGATGAGGATGATCGTGGCACATGTGAATCTGCTGCTTTTCCACTTTATCTGCTGAACTAATTAGGGTGGAGCTTTGCCAGCAGAAAAAGTGTAATGTGACCTGTTTCGCACGTAGTAAAATTGTCGTAAATTCTTGCTAGATTACAGTTGCAAATCCAGAACTGTTCTATGTTCCGTTACGCAGAAGCGCTTGTCTTGGATTGCCATTTTTACAAGGATGTGCCCATAAGTTCTTCCTTATGATCAAAAGCTGCAAATCCTTACAGCTTTTCTTCAAAACGTTTTTGCTTGCCAATTCAACGTGCATGTGGATCGCTGGTTTAAGCTTGAGCCTAGAACAGTCTTCGCACGTTTGGTTTTGCTACAGTCGTTTACAAAGACGTATACAATTCATTTGTGCAATAAAATCATGTCACTCATTTCCAGTGCTTGAGAACTCATCTGGAATATTGAATCAATCTGTTTTGTTCAATGGCTGATTCTGAGGATTCACGCAGTAGCGTGTACAGATTCATCATCACATTTCACATTTCAGGACCCATGCACGAGCAGGCATTGAGACTACCCAGTACCCAGTGTGATTGCTTCCTCTTCCGGTTGAGGCTACAGCAGCACGAGAGCATGAGGATGTGATTTCCTGAATTTGAATTTCCTTCCTCATCCACACCCTCCGTTTGGCACATTTCATAATGTCCGTTATGAAGGATTTGGACCGGACAAGCGAGCCGGGGATCTTGATCTTCCATCCTGGTTTTACTTCTCTCTCTCTCCCTTTCGTTTCTCGCTTCTCCATTCTGCAGCCGTGAAAGCGGATGACTAATGCCCGTTCAAGCTCTTAAATCCAAAATAGAAATCAAACTCTCAAAAGCTTTACTTTTAGGAGGACGTGCGTCCGTCCGGTCCACTGCATATTATGGCTCATGTGTCAAATCTCGTTTGATGGGAAGGGTCAGTCAAGGCTTTAATAAAATTAAGTTACGTCGTTTTTCGACGGTAATTTGGAAACGGTCGTCAAATTCGTCGGGACTGCAATCTGCCACTGTCGTCCGAACACCCAGTGTGGACTAGCGGACTTGGTGTGCTCATTTGGAGAAGTATTCATTTCATGTACATACGTACGATATTGTATCTTAAGAGGATTTGACACTTTTGATTCAATTCACAGACGATACCGCCCACACCCTGGATTCAATATGAAACGTGATGATAAAATGCTGGAGTTAAATGGAAACGAATCAACTAGAAACCAATCAAAAATGATGAAAAAAGCAACGTTCGTATATGACTTTATGTAATGCAATCTTAGTACTGTACTGTACAGTCAAAGTCGTACTCATCTGGTATAATGCCATATGCCCGCCTTGATTTTGTTCATTTCACGATAGGGATTGTGGAGCAGTGCAAGTTATACGCCTCATCTCCTTTGATGAAATCAAAGCTGGGAGAGAGTGAGTTCAATTTCCGTTCCATTTCTTAGTTTCCTCCATGGATCAAAAAAGTTTTTCTTCACCAGAATTCAGGACTGGAGGGATTTTCAGGTCTTTCGGTGCTGTACGCCATGCCATTTGGCGTGACTGCGTGTTGTTGATGCACACGCTTCCTCATTTTCTTCATTGGCAAAATGACTAATGTAAGTGAATTTCTTACACTGCGTGCGATGATGCAACACCTGAGCTTGTGGAAGACGTTACCTGAAGTTGGACAAGGGGTGGAAGAGCGAGGAGACTTGTGTGCCTTTACGGCAAGAGTGAAAGTCCAGTCGTGACTGGAACAACATAAAATGATGGAACTCACCTGAAAGTTACTTCACCTCACGTGACAGTTTCAGCTTTCCCTGCCTGATATCTTTAGCTTCAGAGACTTTCGATCGATAATGTCATTTCTCAGCCAAAAGTTTTCTTCAAATGAGACAGTACGTAAATGGTGTTGCTACAGCTCATCATCATGCAATTGGCATTTTAATTCAGACATACGATGCAAATAGAAGCATGTTTCGAATGAAAGGCGTCTTGTAAAATATTGGATGAAAGGTCTACTGAAAGCAATTCTTCTGATCCTTCTCCTACTGTAAGGATTGAACAAGAACCATTACTGTTCTCTTAATCCTAGTCTTTTTGTCCTCGTGGTCACAGCCAGGGTCATGGCATGGCATATGTGACACACATAAATAAGCATCTCTCCATTTTGCATTTCCAGCTCCTAGCTTTTATCTTATTAATAGAGCAAGAGCAAGAGTTAACTCCTGGTCCTGACACAAAATTGTCATAAGCACGGTCTAACCCCATCGTCGTCCCTCCTTCCAATGCGTTAGAATGGCACAGTTCACAAGAAAGTACCCTCTCAGTGTACGTAAAGGCTAGTAGGCTAACGTTAGCGCCTTTGGTTTCTAATAAATGTGTCCGTTTTCTACTAACAACGCATCCTTTGAATTCTTCCTCCCGAAGGAAATGCCAAATGAAGGATGGACCACTTCCTCCTGCACTTATCTCCAACGAACGGCAGAATGAATGGACGTGGATGAATGCCAAGGGTGAATGAATGGACGAGTGAAAATATATAACGAGGAAGGAACGCCACGCATGTAATAGCTCTCTACTTTGCATTCTGTCTCTGCCTTCTGCCGACCTCACTCCAGCATGCTTGCCAGAATCAACATGGTTCATGCCTTAGCGGCCTACAGGAATTGAGGATTTTCTCACTTCCGAAGGAAGTACTACTATTAAGTTGAAAAGTAAACTGAAATAAATCTCGGGCTGTAAAACGAAAAAAGTGAGGTAAATCTGTTCTCTGTCTTTTGCTTTTCTCCAAATTGGGCTATAGAAGCTTCAATACTTTACAGACCGGACTACAAGAGCTCATTATCTGCCGGGAGGCTTGTAAGACGCAATGCCTGTGGTTAGTGAACCCTGCTGCCATGTCAATAAGTCTGTCAACAATGCGTATCTGGTATTCTGGGATGGGACTCACTTTAGCGGGTCTGCAATGAAAAAATGAACGTAAGAGTCCCAGTCAAAGCAAAGCTTTAACACAACACTTGGTTGTCTTCAAGAGATGCCGAGGGAAACATTTGGATTGCAAACAAAGGACTCCAGTGTCCTGTGGCTCACACCAAAGTTGAACAGGGTATGAACACCAAAAAGGGAACCCTTGGCCTGTGCCCTTGGACAACACGAAGGATGACTTAAGGGATGTTGACCGTATCCGCGTCCAATTTAAGCCTCTGCTGAACCTCAAGTAAAACATTATGAAGTGTATACTTTGAGAGCAATTTACCGCGGTGACGTTTGCTCCAAGTGGAAATATCGCCCGATCTGTTCCATGAACGAGGACGTGAGCCAATGAGCCAACAAAATTATTTTGGAATGCAATAATGAGATAAGTGCCATGAAGCATGGCGTAAGATCCAAAAGTATGGCAAGTTTTGTAGTTGTGGCTGGAGGAAGCAAAACACTTAATGAATGAATGCATGGAACATGATCTTTTTAAGTTCCAGTAAAATGACTCCCTTGGATCCAAGCTACGCACTTATGTTTATGGTCATGACAGGGTGTCTTCTTTCTTTCTCTTTTCTCAGCTCCGTTCTTAATTATTAAACGGTATCGTTCACCAATACTAAAGCTGGCTCAGAGGCAGTGGAATATGGCAACCAGGGATCACCTCCAGTCACAAGGTATTTGAAAGCAATGGGTGGTACACTTCTTGGTAAAATATAAGATTTCTGTGTACCAAAGCAGGAAATCGTCAAGGACTTTGTTTGTTTCTTGCAGCTAAGAAGCTTAGTAGAAGGTTCTAGATCAGAGTCCGGATTGTTGCTGGGTACTCGGGTTCGAGTTATTAGTAGTAAATGACTGACAGGATATGAAAAACCAGACCGTGGGTGCCAAGGTCCAAGGTGTTGAATGAAACGACCAAGATATTAAATTAACCCCCTCCAGAAAGCAGCAAAACTTCTTCAGCCTATCGTCTGAATTAGCCGAATGACACCATCACAGATAAATGGTCGTAAAAATTAATTGAATTCCTCCATTAGGCTTTGGTAACTCCACCGTCTACTATCTTCAAACTGAATCCTGTGTCTGGTACTTGACACTATTTCGAGATTTGTTTTCCCAGGGGTTCCCTCTCGGAGATCCCACACACCTAAACGAGTAATAACAGGGGTGTAATCGCGAAGTCAAAAAGATATTACCTCCATCAGACGGTCAAGTGTCCTTTGACCAGAGTTTATCCCCGCTGTTTTTCTTTCAGAATTCAGAACACCGTTAGAAGTGGTCACGGTTCCCACCATTATTTGGTTGTGCTACTAGGAGCCTCGTCAAAGCCCCGATGTGGGATTCGCAGTTGACCCAAAATCCAATCTAGGTTGTGGGACAGCAAATTAAAAGTCTGACCGCCCACGCATTCCCCCAACTGATGCTGCCAACCCCCGCATTCCATACCCATCAAGCGGAGAAAGCAACGTTCCACAAGCCATTACACTTTCACAGCTCCCAGGTTAAACAAAGTCAATGTTCTCCTTCTCTCTCGGCCAGGCTTGCTCTCACAATCCGAGTCTCCTGGTCAATGTCTCTGTGCTCATCCTCCGTGCATTATCAAGTTTGGAAAGGTACTGTGGAAGCAGTGATAGCGGAGAAAGTTGTCAAGGATGTGTAGGACGCAGAGGAGAAAGCGAGCCGAGGATATACTTGAATATTCTTCCTCTTGACTGTTCTCTCAGGCCTGGATGAAATCTACGAGTCCTCTCCTTCCTGTATTTACCTCTTGGTTCTTCGTCAGGCAGCCCATCGAGGATAGGAGGACACGGGAATCAAGAGCGTGGACGTGCCCTATAACAACCCAAGTGGGAGAATATAATTAAGCGGAGAGGAGCGCTGGCTCGGAAATAATGAACTGGAACGGTTTCAAGTGACACTCGAGAAAATTCCCAACTTTTGTACCCATTTCTCTCCCTGAGTTGAGCTGAGATACCATCTCGAATTCCCTTTATACTCCTATCGCTTTTCCGGTTTGCTGAAAATCTATGTTCGATTTTGATTTTGCTTGAATTTTCATTCTTTTCATCTTCGCGCGTGATTCTTTTAGGTGGGTGGCATTCATATCGAAATTCAATAAATTCTTTTTCTTCTCCACTGCACTCCAAGACAGGGTAGAAGTTGATTCTCCTCCTTTTATTAGATTCAAGGGTGGGTTCATGTGGAAAAATGGTTTTTGTGTAAAGAAAAGGAATGTTGAGTGGAGTGGCAAAACAAAAAATATGAAATAGTGGATACTATGCAAAAAAATTCCTAACAATTCTTTCCTTTTCAGTCATGCTATTCCTCATATTTCATGCTTCGATGAAAGTTCTGAGACTCTTTCAATGCATGAAAGCAGACATAAATTGTATAAAGAATATTCAGACCAAGGTAGAGGAGTTGCAACTCTGTGTAAACTTCAAAAGCTAATCGGACCAAGTGACGCAAGTTTTAATCAAAAGAATGAATGTTTCCTTGCCATTTTCCACAGTAGTTTTAAACAAAAATTACGTAAGCAATTAACCCACAAATGTAAGTGGGCGAAATTCAATTAGTGGCATGAAGATTCGGGATTTACTCCGCAGAGCCTAAAATTACACCTGAGTAAAATTACAGACAAAATTACCACACTACTGTTCCCGTGTCCTATTTTCGGCAGTTTAAGAATGGAACGATGAGGGAGCTGCGCACTGCTCGCCGTTGGTGAAAGCATACTTTATGAATGAAACACACGTACTTTCTCCGACACCGTTTGGACTGCTGCAGCAGGAGCGATAAATAACCCACGCGTTCCTTGCTCTGGAAACCGAGGAGCTGCTGGAGAAAGTGGAGAAAGTACTTGAGTCCTGTCAGCATTCTAATGCATTGGAATGAGACATGGAGGTTGTACGTGCTCGAGGAGAGATTCCTTCACGTCTCTCCTTCCGAGCTGCCGCTTCATTCAACTTTTCCCTACGCTTCGACGCAAAAGTAATGATTTTTCCTCCGGAGCCAAAACACATGTATGTGCATACTCGAGTTTCAGCAAGAAGTAAGCTCTTCTGCCTTAAGTTTAACAGACTGGAATGGGGAAGAAGGCACATGATGGAAGATAAAGATTGGGGTTCGCACCAAAGGCAGGGAGTGAAAAAGAAGATTGTAGAAATAGAAGAAGGTTAAAGAGAAAGTTTCTTATAGTGAGAATCTGGAACGGATGCGGATGCTGTTTATAAAGCGTATGAGGAACGTGCCTGTCATAGAAATTGAAAGGCGGGCAACGTCCTGTAGTTCATTTGTTAAAAAAATTCCGCTGCGCAGACCTTCTGAACCAGTTCGCCCTCACTTTGGCCGAATTCTAGGATTCAATGAGGAAAATGTCTTAAAATAGACAGGTTTTGCTGGTGACAGTTGGAATGACTGGAAGTTGAACCTAGTCTTGCAAACAGATAGGTGGATACAAGGCTAACGTTGACGAATGGTAACAGCAGTTTTGAGCATGTGTTCTTGTTACAAGTCTGTTACATAAACATGTACACATATGCACGTCTGGTGACCTTTTTTTGTAATGGAAATTTCCTTTTTTCCATCTCATGGTCTGGTAACTCTTTTTGAGTAGGAAATATAATGTCTGAATGTGAGTTGGAGTGCAGATAGAGAAAGTTGGCTTTGACAATACTTACTTGCTGTCAAGGGTCGAGAGACTACTACTTTGTAAGCACTTGAGCTTGGAGAAAGTGCTTGCTTCCGCAATCAGATAGATTGCCTTCGGGGAGTCATTTGCCATGAGGACATATGTGGGCTTGACATGGGAAGGAAAGTTAGACTGGAGTTTAAATCTGAAGGTGGAGTTGTGTAAGCATGATATTTGTATCAGATTGGGTGTACCATTGCAAGAAGGATTGTAGACTTGCAGAATTGATATCCGCCCACGCAGATTTACAAATTGCTCGAGGAAGAAAAGACACAAAACAATTTTTCCACAACGACTAGTTCAATCCTTTCGCTTTCCCTCTGATAATGAATGGGTGCTTCTTCTGTAATGCGGAACTTGTGCAGAAGTTCCATGCAATTTGTAGGAAGAATTTCTTTTCGTCGAATTCAGGCTAGGGGAAATTGTGGGATCTTGGCAACTTTTTGCTAATGATTGATAACAAACTGAGTAGTTTAGTTAGTGGAAAGTGCAAAGGTTTAGTGGGTTGTCTGTTGATTCGGAGTGTTTGTACAATTTGTTCAAATTGAAGTCAGACGAATAAAATATCATATTTCATAGAATTCTATATGCAAATATGTACACACCTTAGGAAAATTTTCCAAGCAACGTAACAAATACAATATTGGCAGACCATTTCAGGATTTTATAGGCCTCTGGAAATCAGTGTGCCACCTACTAACTTTGTGAATGTGCCTCTGGGTATCATCGGTGAAAGAGTTGGTAAACAAAGATACAAAATTACCCGGTCTGTGATACTGATGACTAAGTCAACTTGATACAATTTTTTGTTTCCATGACGACGTGGAGCGTCAATTCTAACATTGGAGAAAAAGATGTTTTGAAATAGTATCCACCCCTTGTGAAATATTCTCCCCTTGGTGATGAATCATAGGCTTGTTTTGCATTTTTTTCTAGACACAATGTCATAGCCACGTGTGCTTTGAAATCCCTGCTCTGCATTTACCAATCGGCCCCTATAGACAATGCTGTGTGACAACTAACTACATTTGCGGTACGAGTGCATCAAATCAATCAAATAGACGCATTGTGCATACGATGCAATTGCAGTAGAGTAGGATTGGAACAGCTGGACGATTCAATGAAGTGCATTTGCCATGCTGTTAGCTACTTGGATTTGAAGGCCTTGATGCTTATACGTGGAGGCACTTAAGTACCGCCTTTGGAACGTTCACAGGACAGGACATATGACATCACAGATTTCAGGACTGAGTGCAGACTACGATGCGAATGTTGCTGTGACCAAAAAAGTGTCGTCATCCAAATCCTGTGGCACACTTTATAACCCTCACTGGTTTCTACCCTGCTCTAGCACATTCTGTGAGCCTTAAGGGTCCTTCCCTTGTGCTTGCTCCCTTGAGTATTAGGATGAACCACATTATGTTGTTGTGTACAAGACTATTGCTCACCCTTGGTCGACTTTGGAACCTAGGCTCAGCTACCCTGCCCTACCCCATGTTCAGGTTTGAGCACAAGGCAGGGTTAGGGAACGTGCCTGGTTGACCTACTGTCTGTTACATTCACATGTGCCTTCATTATCTCCTGTCCCTTGGTGCTTCGATAACAGCCCAGCTTTAGTTTCAGCTGTGAGAAAATGATGACTAAGCGCGAGCGAGTGTTCAAGCTTCAGCTGCTCGGGTTCGGAGCCCTTCTTCAGTCGTTTGTCTCCTTGTTGATTCATTTTATCGGTCTAAAAACGTTCATGTAGATTGGCGGAGCGGATCTCCCCAACTGATCATTCCACGGAACTTTCGATTAAATCATGTGCTTAATCTGGCGTAAGCCGATGCGGATATTTTGCCAGACCAAATCAGCTGCCTTTGTCGGATCCAAGGATCTTTTTTCCATCAGTAAACTAAACGTAGAACCCAGGGATTATGTCAATCATCTCCATAAAAAACTTAAAGCAAGCAATTTGATGACACCAACCAGAACAGTACCGGCAGGTTGTTGGGAAATTTAATCAATATTAGAACATAAGTTGTTGATTCGTAGCACATTTGGCTCCAATGATGACAACACGGACAAATGAATCCGCATTTAGAACACTGACCCAGGCTTGTCGATTTTGCACTTTGTCAACAAGAACGGAAACCGCAATCGGACTGATTCTAGTACAATTTAGGACGACTCTGACCATTTGTTTCTAGCAATGAGACAAGAGTTTAGGGCCAGCACCGGCAAGACTGATAGGAGCATACCAACCGGAAACCAATGGCGCCAAATTGCAATCATGCAATCATTAAACTAACCAGATTCGCATAAATGGTCCATTGGTTTTCCCTGGAAGTGTTATCACTTGTTTATGTGATTATTGTCGCTAGATAGGCTCCTTATGTGAGACGAAGGCAAAATAAAAAAAAGAATTTGCAACTTGGACTTTCTAGCCTTGGCTGGACACATCATCTGACGTAAAGGGAAAGACCGGATCCAATGTTTTGAATGCAACCTACTAATGGTTTGTGAAGAAGGCATTGAAATCCCGTTGTTAGTTTACTAGTCAGAAGAAGCTAATTTATGACTATAGTCAACCTACTAATTAGCTTATTAGTTATAAGTAATGGTGGACAGGTTGGAACTGATTTGTGCATGAACCAGAGTTAATGCATGGCTATATGAAGAACAGGTACCCTGCGCATAATATGGAACTGACGTCCACGGCTGCCAAAAGCGATCAGGATCTTCTCATCAGTAAGGTAATACGCAAGGTAATCTCGGCAAAGGTGATTGCTGGTTAGTCACCCATTTGTGCGCGATCCACAGGTGCTTAATTACTCCTTGAAGCGTGCAGTGTGCAATATCACCTGAATTCCTTATCTTGCGTCTATCTCCGTGCGCAAAGCTAAGACTGGAGTTGTAGGGATAAAGAGGACAACTAAAGCAAAACGCAGATAGGGATTTTGGACAGTTTTTGCGCATCATCTTTTCCCGTTTTCTCCTTTGGGCTTGGGCGTCTTGTCCCATTCTATGTGCGATGTAATTACACAATCGCTTTGATTTAAGTTTAATAACTGATAATTATAAACTTATATTTTACAGCTTTGGAGGTTTACTAGCAGTCTAGGTCAATCCGATTGTAAAACCCTTAAAGCTTTGTATGCTTAAATGCTTACACATTTGATATAAATGCTGATATGCAACAGCTGGACCTGTTGATAAGATCAATGAGAGGCGATGAGACCTACGGATGAACACAGGCAAAAATGACCATATTTAGCAGCTAGAAAAAGTATTGTTGTACGAATATAAAACTGCATGTCACGATAATTTCAAAGAATGAAAGTATAAGAATTGTCAGGATGACAAAAATTACTTTTTACAACTTTCTTTCATCCCTTGATTGTTCCTGAAAGCTTGTCAGTTTTCTGATTAAGGTTTCCTTGGAGCATAGAAATGTAAAGTATCCAGATAGCACTACGAGGTCTTTGCTTTAAGAACCATACACCCCACATTTAAGCCATTAGAACATGATTTTTCCCATGAATTGCTCCAAAGCTCCAGCTAATGGTTAATGGCGTTGCAAAGTTCCAAGAAGAGAAATGAAGAAAGCCTCAAAGCCTGCTCTGTTTACAATTCCTGAAACTTGAGTTCTCCGGTAAAAAAACATGAATTAAGAACAAGTTCGAAATGCCGGCATATGATTTCCAGGAAATTGCTTCATTGTTAGATGAATTCAAAGACTGAACTTTGAGACCGTACACAGTTTCACCATGACATAAGACTCGTAGAAGTCCAACAGACTTGATAACCGGTTCCCACGTGTCTATGCGGAACTGCGTCACAAGTTTTGGAATTAAAATTTTTGCGAAAGATTACGCCACACAATGGCATGAAAGGTCACCGAGCATTGATGCTTGTGAAGTTTTCTGAATACTCTGCAACATGTCAAAAAGTATAATCATTATGTAACAACATTCTAAGGAACTGAACTGCAGTATAGTTCATCAAACTACACAACAATTTCCGTACCAATCACCTGTCCTTTGCAAACTTGCTCTTGTACATGAACTCCATCAAACTGTTCTTGCCATCGGCTCGGGCTATCGTACGTAAACAAAAAGCTGTAGGTGGAAGATATCACAAGTTTCTGTTGTTCAGTATGGGAATGCGAATAAATATGCAATTTCAATCTGTTCATCTGCCATTAGCACATGAACATAAGCACAAGAAAGGGGAAAGAAGAAACAAGTGCTGCAAATGCATGCATGCACCAAAAGAATTTACGCAAGCAGCCCACCACTTCTTGAGGGGAAACTTGTAGGCGAACCAGGGGCACGGCTCGACTTTGCGAATTTCATTGAGGAATTGCAAATTGCAACGCAACAAACAACAGCAGCAATTCCGTCACTACTCCCTTGCCTACTCGTCTAACAGGATTGAAGACGAAGACCATGGCGGTGCTGCTGGTATGCATAACATCATGCATGAAAAGTTGGCTGTGCAGGTTGCAGACGTCATTGGAACATTTTCGTGGTCTGCATTTTCATGCAGTGAATTAACGCACTCAAACGTAGACAATTTCCTTGACGTAGTAAAACAATCCTTTACACCGACATCATCGTTTTATTTTCTCTTTTGTGTGTGAATGAAGCTATGCGAATTGGTCGTGCCGTCATTAAATGTTTGCTTTCAAGCATGTAATAGCGTCGTAACCCGCGTTTATTGTGGTTTTGTTAATGGAAGCACCTTTACAATACTACGTTCACATTTAAGTTTACATGAGTTTAATGTCTTAAGGCGTCAGTGCATTTCCTAGCTGAGGGAGAGAAGATGACAAGTTTCTCAAAACGTGGGCGAAAGTTCATAATCGCTGTGTCAGGTAAAATGTGACTTGCATGTGGAAATTTTGAAGCTGTTTATAGCCGAAAGTTGTGGTGAAAATAACTTTGTGGGCCACTTTACTTCTGTAGGTTTATTCAAGTCTGGGTGATGGTGAATAGGGGTCCCATGTGACGTATTGCATTGCAGCTACAAAAAAATGCCAGACCCTCGTTAGAAATTGCTGTGCATTTTTAAAAGTTTTCGGGGCTTCAAACTCATTCTAAGTGAACTGTCATCAACAACAAAATGGCAGGTTAACTTGGCTTGAGATACTGAAGCTCTGAACTTCCTTCCGCCCGCCGAAGAAAAACCCCTAATGACAACACGCAATGGTCCTTTTTACCGGTGCAAAACCCAACAACGGTACCCCTTCACCCTTTGATTAGATGCCTTCCTCATTTGGCATTACTGCAATCATTCTTAAGAGCATCAGAACTGAACAACTGTACCGTGTCCCTTGCCATCCTCCTCCGTTAAGATGACCATTAAGTATGGTTTGTGGCATGGATACCCTGTTTACAAGCAGCTTTTGATGATCATCCGAATCCCCTTAGGCCTTAAGGACTCCCACTCAAGTGCCAAAAACACCGTGTGCATCAATTTGTTCTTTTCACGTGCACGAAACCAAGTGCATATAC
>VRMD01001978.1:0-14735 GCA_009872375.1 Sminthurides bifidus | reverse complement strand
ATGGAAATCAACAACCGTAGCTGGTGGAGACAAGCGTGCTCGCACTACCAACGAACAAGAGTACTTGTGGAGAAAGTCCGCAAGCAGCCAGGCCGGCAGACACGGTTTGGGAAATTGGGTCGTCCTCAGGGATCTATTGCACGAGAGCGGAATACCGAGCAGTCGACGAAAACTCACTTCCCCACGTATGTATGTCCACACATCCCATTTCATTGCAAAGGTTGTTGGAGAAAGTTGCCTCCAGCTCTCGGTGCATGTGAACAAGTCACATTGAGATGCCAGGAAGCATCCCACTTTTGGATGGAAACTGGCTCGGCATCGCAGTTTTGCTGCCTCCTGATGTAATACATGCCGTCCTTCCATGTTTTGTCCGGCGTGTACAAAGAGAGAGTAATGTGGCGTGATGTGATGATGTGTGTAGGTAAATGAGATTTGTGTCTCAAGCGTCACCTCTAAAGTCGGCCGATATAACAATGACAATGTGTCAGGAGAAAATAATGCGAGAGGGAAAGTTCAAAGCCTTTGAGCTTTCTATCTTCTAACTTTGTGTCCATCGCTGGCTGGGATTGAGTACAGAGCTTTGGGCTTCCCGTGCTTATCTCCGTGTACACTGTATATATACACAGGCTGTGTTTCTTTTCGGTCAACTTTCTCCGTCTCGCTTTCTCCTCCTTTCTCTCTCTCTCTCTCTCTCTCTTTGCTCTTGTCTCTTGAAAAGTTAGGGCAGGAGCATTAAGTTCCCAAAAACCGTAGGCTGACAGCCAGGCGACGGAGATTATGGCAGGGAGAGCATTTTGGAAGGAGTGAAAGTTGCAAGAGGTCTACTTCTACAAAAGGAACAACAACCATCTTTACACAAAGAGAAACTTGAGACAAGTTCTTGAGAAGGCGAGGGACTAGAAGAGTGCAACACGACAGCTTTAAGGAGGAGAAGTGTGGCAGAAAAGAAAGCATGTCACCAAGGAGCAAGAACACTGAGAGAAAGTAGCTTTCCCCTATAAATATATGCTCGCGGAGAGAAGAAGATGACAAAACACACGGGTACATGAAAAGAGAAAGCAGGCATCAGACCTCAGCCAGCCCATCTCCTCCACCACTACATAACATAACATCTGCTCTTAAGCTGCAGTGGGGAATTGCCTCTGAACTTTTAGCATATAAGAGGCTCAGGCTGATATGTTCCGTACATGTAAAAAATCTCCCCACAGACCCCAAACTTTTAGCATAAGGAGGAGTAAACGGGCGTAAAAGATGACGAAGGAAAGAAAAAACTCGCAAAATCTCTTATCCTACATCCTCAAACACATACAAGGCAGGAGAGTTGGCAAAGGAAACAAATGTTACAACCACCCTTTGTCCCCGAGAAAGATGGTTTGGTAAGTGAATTCGCTTATGTACATCGCATCATATATTTATCCCCGCTATCACCTGCTCTAGCCTCTTTTTCTCTCCGGCAGTCGGTCCGCAGTCAACAAACACACGTCTGGATATGTCTGCCCCCTCCCACCCTGCCGGGAACACTGTTCTGTGTAGATGGATATACTTGTTAAGACGAAAGCACTCTGAGATAACCACCGCTCCGCTTCCAAGTGAAAACATAAACAGAGAGCGGAAAGGAAACAAGGATTTGAAATGGGCGCACCCCCGGCCCCTTTAGTCAACCACGGTTGAGGAAAGTTTAGAGGAAACAACTCGTTTGAGAAACATTGAGAAAGCGAACAAGAAACAAAATAACTTCACACGACAAAAAACAGGGCCAAATAAAACCAAAAGAATTTATCCAGTCAACATCTCTGTCCACACATTCCCTCCTCAGCAGCCCTCCGATAAAAAAAAAGTTTGCTCAACAACTCACAAGCATATCAACCTAAACAAAAAGCCAGGAAACTTTCACCATTTTCTTTCTCCGCCGTAGCCTTCCGTTATACATTTCCACTGCTTGCCTTTCTCCATCTCCGACCCTCCTCTCCATCCCGTTGGGAAGAACCTGAGTTGATTTAAGAGCCTGGCTATGCACTTTGCCTCAGCGGATGTGTAAGTACTCCTCACTCTGACCGCATAGAACAAATAGACAGCCTCATTCCTTGCGGACGAAGCCCTAATCGATTTTACTTATAGTCATTAATTAAGTTAATTAGTTCAGACTTATGTACATCTACACGGCCCTAAATCAGATCCGCCGATAACCCTCGTTAGACTGTAAGCTACACTTGACCTCTGACTTCTCCTTTGCAAGTGGTGGTGGTGGCGGGGATGAAGCACCGGCACAGAAGAAAGTGGCCTTGGAATCTCGGTTTTGATTTCACATCAGTAACTGCGCATAATTCATGGCAACGACTCTCCCAGCTTCACTTTACAGCCTCATCCTTTCAACCGGGAGTGAAAGCTGCATTACCCGATTCCCAAGGGCCATACGCCGCTCCTGCTACGGACCGTACGAGCAATTTATTATTGACGTTTCGGAAATTAGAGTCAGAACACGTATTTTTATTTTTTGTTCACATCTTATTTGTATTCTTCCCTCTTTGGAAACACAATGTTCCTCGTCTTGAAGCCATGGCGGGCTGAGGACTGAGCGCTTGACTGGAGCAATTCTTTTCCAAGACTCGCAAATATGTCTGCCTACATACGAGTTCTGAAGCGGCTGCTGCTGCTGGTTGGCCAAACATTTCATATTTATAGTTTATAGCGATGATCAGCAGATCTCTTCTGCCTGTCTCCCTTGTTTGCAACCCGATTCTGCTTTTGCTTAACAGGAGCAGGCAGTAGGCTCAAGAATATTGAGCATTGTCTCAGTTTGTGTATGCATGTGGAAAGAATTGGATTGTGCACGGCCGGATGACACGACCTATGGATCCGTGACTACGGAATGCTTTCTTACACTTCTCGCCGCTCATTCAAATCCTAAGAGCATATTTTCTCCAGCAACTACTCCTACTTAAGTATTCCACTATCGTAACATAATATCCATGAGGATGGACGAATGGTTTGGAAAGACAAGTGCTTCACAATGCAGACACTACAGTGCCCGATGCTCCGGAGAAAGTCCTTATCCCTCCGAACATCCGCCCCGGGATGCTAAGCCGCCTATTCGCCTCCTCCATCCCCGCCATGGTTACGTGAGCGTATAGTGAGAGCATAAGTCTCAGCTATGTATTACATCCAGACGCTGTTCTACTTTTCTTTCTCTCTCTCTCTCTTAAATTTTTCTCAACACATTCCCTCTCATCTCCGCCTTTTTTACTTCCATCCACTCATCTCAATCTTTATTCTTGTCTCTCTCTCTCTCTCTCTCCCTCCTGCTTTCCGTTCTCTCTCTTCTTCTCTGCCCACTTTCCCTATTCCGTCTCTCGCTTTTAAAAAATCTCCTCAAAACTTTGTGCCAACTTGCGTAAATCCTCCACGCTCCATCTCATTCCAATACTTGGAGCGGGATGAACTCTGATTTTTTATCATCTCATCATCACTCTCAAATCCAACAACATTCCATTCAACCAAGCTCAATTTCCCCATCAAAGGGCTCCCATTTCCCTAGCTACAACATGTTCCAGCCATCTTCTCCAACCTGCTCCCCATCATTCCCCCGTCATCCTCTCCTCGTCTTGCATTTCTCCATCCTCCTGTCCCCGCTCTTACCTCTGTCCTCGTCTCATCAAACTCGTTACATCCTTTCTTCACATTTGTTAAGAGTCCTTCACAACTTTTTTCCCTCCCATGCTAAAGTAGTTTTCCAAACAAGGAAAAATCATTACGTATTGAAATAATATTCCGGCTCTGACACACGTCTTCTTTCCTTCCATCCCCGTGTCATCCTCATCCTCACCACCGTATCCAAGTTCAGTTTTTCCCAACACAGGGGCCACATGCAGTTCATTTTGTCATCACCTCCACTGGATACTTTCACCATGAGTTCCCTGATTCACACTACTCCGTTGCCTACACTGATTCATATAATTTCATCACCCCATGCTAACTTCACCTTCTTTAGATTCAATCACTAGTGAGACCATTCCTGTAATTAATTTATAGGGGGTGATAACTGATTTGAAGATGATGGAAAAAGTATTTTTTCGCTCCTGTTGCCTCAGTTGAGTCACGCTTCACCACATTCTCAATTTTTATATCAGGGATTGAATCACCCCCTTTAAACGAAGATTCGCGCCGTCTTCATTCACCGAATTGGCGGGAGCACACAACCTTGAACAAACCAATTAAAGGAGGAACAAGGTCTGGCAAATCGTCCATTGGACCACACAGGACTTGGGCCAGAATAGCAAGGAAGGAGCGGTAAACTTACTGCATGCGGTGCACCATTCCATTCGCAACCAGGAGCGTTAACAAATTGCACTCTCTCGCTCCCAACCACAATAACAATCAATTAAGGAAACCTACTGGGAGACGGACTTTGTGTTGAAAAGCCTTACTTTTCCTACCTAACAGCTTTCTCAGCCTTCCCAGGAGCGGGAGCGGATTAAACTTTCTCCATTTTACCCCTTAGCGCAATCTGAAACCGGAATCAACACAAATCAGAATTGATCCCATCTGTTTCTTGGCTTCGTTTCCGCACTTCCATCAGCAGTATCTCAGTTGGCTGGATGGATTTCTCCTCCAGTACTTGAAACTCGTCCAGTTCTTCGTACATCCACTACTGTAAATTACTTCTGGCGGTTTCCATCCTTTTGGCTGGGTGGAGTAAAATCTCGTATTTTTTTTCTCACGTGGCAATTCTCCATAACCACCTGCTCCGAATAAGCCTAGTGCATATATTTCCGTCATTTTCCTTCCAGTTTTAGAACACATTGTCTTTAGGCTGTTTCTCCTGGCTCCAGACTCTGGAAGTGAATTCAAGTGTGATCGTGAATGTTCTCGAATTCCAGCCCTATTCTCCTATATGGATTGACATGCAGTTTACACACAGCTTCAATCGACTGTGTTTGTACTCCTGTTTGAGTAACATCTTCGTTCAAGCGATTCTATTTACTCAGCGGAAGCCTTCGCTTGATCATTGCAGCTATAAACCCCTCTTACATCCCGGATAAGAGAAACAAAGGAAACATCAGATCCGCGGCTCAGCTCCGTTTTCTTAATTGAGAGGACGACTCCACTTACTTACTGTGTGCACTCGACTAGTGAGCTTTACCCAGCTGGCATTGTTCATTTCTCTATTTTCGGAGAAATTCTCTCCGTAATTACAATCTTCCTAGTAGGAAAAATACATGGCGGCGGAGCAAGGAGCGAATGCTCAATCCTGCCGAGTACAAAAGAATCCGCAGTTCATTCCAACTATTTCCCCCACTCCTCTCTTCTCCACACAATGGCTTTAACACGAGTTTGATCCGCATCAGTCCTCCTCTCCCAACTTTCTTTCACAGACAGTTTAGTCAACCAATTTCTCTTTCGCAAGACTATACATAAACTTTCTCTCCGGATGAGAGCTTAAATGTGTGCGGAAGAGGCCACGGGGACAGGATGAAAAATCGACCAAACTCCCAATGATTAATTCCCGCAATCAATGACACCAAAGAGACGAGCCAGTAATCGATTAATAAGCGTTTCCTCTCTCTCTCTCTCTCTCCTTCTCTCCGTCAACTTGGATCGTGGTGAAGGAACACTGAGCACTGGCTATGTAACAGAGAAAGCACCAACCACACAGCATGGTCCCATGTGTACAGCTTTAAGCATACACTAAATGCTCTTTCTCCTCCCGAAACTTTCCTTCATTATGCACGAACCCATGTACAACTTTCTTCCTCCTGCATGGTAGATACAGTCTTCCGCCACTCACTCAACTTTTTCACTCACACACACACCAACCCAATCAATTCATCTATCTATAAACCAAGAACCGCACGAGATCGAGACCCCTGCTAACAAATATTATCTTTCATTTATTTCAAACCCTGCTGGTATCCATCCAACATAATCCCGCTTTCTTTCTCTTCGTCTCGAACAGCTTAGTCCTAGTGGCAAATAGAAAACCAAGTATAGACAGGAGAGTCGTTGAGTTTCTTTTCTTCATCCTATCTTTCCACAATCCCTCGGTGCTCTTCCAATACGGAGAAAACAATCTCAAAAACAATCTTCACTTCCCCAACCCCATATCACCCCATAGACCAACAAATCTCTTGACACGACATCCACAACCTTGCTAAATCTGGCTAAACTGATAACGGAAAGTGTACACATGCATGGGATGGCTTCTTTGTGTTTGTGTGATGCGAATATGTGTGTGGCAGCACTTACTTCTATCGTTTATGCTCGCTTGGTTATTATCATGAGTGATGCAGGCATAGAGCATACATAAGAGAAAATCGCTACACCAAATTTCCGTATCGCACAAGTCATCTCAAAGGCCATGGCATGCTCATGTCACGCTAGTCAATTGGCGAAGGATTTGGCATGCAAGAGCTGCTCACGTCCTTCATTCACGCCATTATAACATGAGTATTATTAGCGGTAGGTAGATAACTTTCACATCGAGCTAATTAAATCACGTAAGCATAGCCCATCAACAGAGTTCTGTAAGTATGTGAGCACACATGGTCTACTTTCTCTTTATCGTATTCCAGTGCTGTTTCTGTAGCTTGTGTATTAGTACCGTTAAGAGGTCATGAAAAGGGTTAACCGTCTTTTCTAATTCGGGCATTTGACTCCGCGTCAAAGACATTTACGTCACTGTTCATTCAATTACTAATTCATTCTATTAATAAGGGCTAGTGTAATTCATAGCCTTGTTTACGTACCTGTACTGCGCTCAAGCCTAAAACAATAGAACGTGGCTTTAAAAGGGGATAAAGACTCTTTACTCAACTGTGAGATTGGACCAAACTAATTGTAATTAATTAGCAGACCATTAGAGTAAACTTCATACCTTACAACTCCACGGTTTTTGAAACGGCTAAAAAACAATTTTTTGAAAATTTTGGCGATTCTTTTGCAAAAAAAGATAATACGAGGACACGGTTTCACTACTTGTTTCAGTTAGAGGAAAGTTTTTTTTTATCGTAGGTAATGTAAATGACTTTCAGTTTTGCCATGTTATCAGCACGGTGACCGTTTCCAAGCCGTTCTGTTCTGCGCAATGAAGATATCCCATGAATTCTCTCAAGTAATGGCCACAATGCATTGAAAACCAAGCAACTTTCCACGTCTTCCTTTCTTTTTAGAGGCAAAAGAGCAGTAATTTATTACCCTCCTGTACCAGCAAGTGAACGCACACCCCTGGGTGAATTTCGAATCAGCTAAAAAATTCCCTTCGGCTGCCGAACAATACCGTGCAAGCTGTTCCACACACGTGTATCACCACCACCCCATAATAATCTTGACATCGCATTGTGCCATCGCCACCGTTATCCCCTCCTCTAATAGTTTTATGGCCCTAGTAGAGCTTTCATTTTGAAAGCATATAATGATGGAATAAAATGATCCATGAACTTTCCTCGCATTTATCTAACTTTGAACTTGAATCATAAACAATTTACCAGTTCACTCATCATCACGTAAGCCCACCCCGAAGGGGACTCTCTCCAGAGACTTCTCATTTACAGTCTGAGTTTCGGTAAACCACTGCAATGGGCTAACCACACCTCGAACGTGTATGTACGTGGTACTCTCCATCCAAAGTCCTTTGCGTATTATTGTCTCCAGCCCTAGTCCCCAGACAACGTAACTTGGTTGAAGGAGACAAATTGCAGTACTGTAATGGATTGATTCAAAATGTGTGCCGCATCGGCAAACGCACACCACCAACCGCCCTTATACTCTCCAATCCAAATCGTCGTTTCCTTCCACTCGTCCTCGTCGTGTACTTTCTTTGAACCCGATGCTGTGAACTGGTATATCCGAGAATTAAGTGTTCTTTCCAACTTCCTTCCAGGAATACATGACAAAGGCACGCTACCAAACGTCATCGCTAGTCTGGCACATTTCTAGAGCTGTATAGTTTTCTCAACATCCCGTCCCATATCGACCCTCTTTGACAACAAGATTGCACAACCTCAATACACCATCTTCCTACGCACTCTTCCTCAAGAACCGTTATTAATTCCAATACAAACTGTCATCTCATCGTCGAATCTGTTACGACACACTCTGCTCCTGTTTCTAGAACTCAGGCAGGTTTCCAAGCTTGGGTTTACAGCAATGTCTTTGTAGACTTCCCCTTCACGTAATGTGGTTCCGTGACCTTGTCATCCGCCAGCTCAAAAATTGTAAATAGCCCTGAGCGAACGCCATTTCCACAAAGGTATGTCAATTCCAGCCGGTTATATGAACAATTTCCGAAAACCAATCAAGAGTATAATGCGTTGGCAATTTTTTTCATAAAACTAACCTCGTTTTGCCCCCGGTGGGCAGCACTTTCTGCTCATGTCGCTTTCAAACTTCCGTCTTTCTTCATCCAACTATCCTTTTTATTTTCCCTCATGTGCTTCATGTTCTTTCTGGGAACTGGATCAAAGTAATAGCAGACGATGATGGAAATTACTGTAAAACGTCTGCCGTTACTGTAACCGACACCACAGAGCGCACCGCTCCTCCGACATTCTCACAGACCTGGGTTGTTTGCACTACCGAGCCACAGTAGCTATTAGGGGTTCTTTGAAGCCATTAGAAAATAATGGTTTCGGTTTGCTTTGAAAGCGGTTGCAATTATGCACGTCAAGCACAAGTGTGAAGGACGAAATAAGCTGCTGAATCGGCAGTTTCCGCCATCGCCATCATCATCGCTTTCCGTTCATTTGTTCCTCCCCATTGCCGGCATTTCAAGTGTGCTATGGCATTGCTTTAGGCTCTGTGGCCTAACTCTCTTTCCTTCCTGTCTTCCTGCCTGCAAAACCTCCTTCCCATCTAGTCATTCGTCTGGTAGCTTTCCATAACGTGTTGCCTTCTTCTGTCTTCTACTACTCGTTTCTTTTTGATTCGAGTACAAAATACGGGTAGTTAGCCTTTCAGATTCCTAGTACCAATTACCTACGTGCTGTTACACTGGTTACGAGCTTTAAGGCCCTGTATCCCTGTGAGCAACCTCGGAATAAAATTCATCATCTGCCGCTACAGTGCATCAGTCTACAATTGATTCACTTCCAGAAAACTCGCCCAGTTCAGTTTAGTCAGCTCATATACTAACAGTCATTCTGTGGTAGTTGACGAGGGATGTGAACTACGGGGAAAATGATGAGAAGGATGGTGATGATGATCGGTGTAACGTGATTAAATTTTATCTCTTCGCTCTCTCTCTCTCCCTGTCTATCCCTCTCATCGACTTTAATACGAGACTAGAAAATCCACCAGCTTTCCACATCTCTCACGTTCTGCTAATCTACGTGAGTCATTCTGAGCTTTCTCCCCCGTATAGTCTCCCTTTTGCTTTCGTCTCAGGTATGAACCTTAACTGTACTCTGCTCTTTATCCGCTGTGAAGTGCAAACACGTTTGCAGCAGGGGCAGAGAAGAATCTTGGGAAAAGATTCTATTATTTTCTCCAGGTTTACTTAAGCAGCTGTGGTGATTTCTTCCTACTACGGTTGCGGTCATCCGTGTCACATTTCCCCCCTTCACCGTGGTTATACTGCAACCTGAACAGATTTGAAACAGATGCAGGCAATCAAGACCACAAGGAGGAGAAAGGACCTGCCCTGCTCCACTACTGCAAGGTCGACAATGGCAATGGCTCTGCCACTAGCCTCTGCAGCTAGAGTAAACGCCTTTCCATCTTCCCTGATTACTTGCTCTATGTAAGCCGTATGTTTGCTTGCACTGGCTAAGTAAACGCTTCTCATCTCCCTGTCATGATGTGCTCCTAAAGTGTCCCGTAATTAATCCTATTAAATCTCGTCCTTACTCTCCTTCTCTCTCTCTCGCTCTTTCTCCCGATTACAGCGTACATGTGAGACGTCCACGCTGCCTCATTCGCTCAATATTCTCCCATGGTGCATAACCTAACACCCTTAAGTTATTTGAACGATAGGGAGAATCACCCGTTATACGAGAACGGGATAAAGCAGAGCATCGAGCTCTATCATTCCATCATTAAATAGCGCAATGTACTTTATCCTGTCTGCCTGCCTGCTTAAATCGTAAATAGGAATCCACCACTTCCTATTTCCTTATTAGACCCCGTTTCCATGCTCTGTCAATCTTGTCTTGATTATTTATCTGCGGACATGGGCCTGAAAATGAAGATGTGCTCCTGTTACTCATTCTTCCCCATGCTACACAGCACTTAACGAGCTATCAAAGCAATGGTAAATGCGGTTCGAAACATATGAATGTAACATTCAGCAATCTAGTATAGTTTTTCCGTCTCCAACTCTCAGCCAGTTACCAAATTACTCAAAGGCAAAAGGCTCAACCTCAACATTGAGGAAGAGTCAATCTAATCATTTTGTCGCTTGCGTAAGTTGTTTAACCCTTTCTCTCTTTCTCCATGGCCTCTTCACTCAGGCTACCACCGTCCGTTTCTTTATACATGGACTTTTATACAGCGGCGTGGGAATTGGTTCGCACATCCAGTCCAAATTTCCTCCCATTTAATATAGAATGCGGAGGTAACTTGATGAGTCTTCATATTTTATTAAACCGTCTATGCCGCCATCGCCACGAAAGGTTCTGCCTGCGTAACCTCTCTAGTACGGAATATTAGAGGCGAAAACCACAAGACCATTATTGCTTTACCGAGCCGGTATTGCATACATGCCTCTAATTGATTGATCATGACCTCGCCGTTCTGCTCAGATTCCTTGGCTGTTATCTAATTATTAGCTGTGCCGGGAAGAATCTAATGCTAATCACCTAATGAAACTAGGAGTGAAAGGATAAGCGTTATGGTTTAAACCGTGACCGGTCTCTGCCTAAAATTCTTGTGCATCAAGGTGAGATGTTTTCATTTCGATACTATCTACCAATTTACCAGGACGGGTGCAGTCGTTAATTAAACGGGATCCATTTCCTTCAGCAAAGCCCTAACCGACTTTATAATTTCCCTCTAAAAAATGAATAACTTGATTGCAATTAAGCTTTTTCTTCGCTAAACTTATCCGACGTATTTTTAGAATATGTGTAGAGGGTATGCGCCACATGGGGTTTTACGTCGCTAATTTTTGATTGACATTTGTTACTAAGTTATGTAGTTACCTTAGTGAGGTATTCACCTTGATAGTTAAGTTAGTTTACTAAAAAAGCATAACATTTTTAACTTACCTATTTGATACTGAAGTAGGCTTTCAGAGCGTATGTCCAATGAGCGCAAATTCTTCTAGTGTGACTTCATGTTGCACCTACAATAAATAAAAAGTTGTTAGCTCTTGGATCGTTGATTTCAAGTTGAGATTACACGTATTTAATTGAATTTTTAGAAATTAAATCGACAGTGTCCGAGTTCAGACTGCTACAAGTCCTTCTGACCCTGAATTAAATCAATTTAAATGGGACAGGATACATAACCGCTGATACAATCTCACGAGACATGACATTTAAGCACATTAAGCACTAGCGTCACCAGTGCACCATAAGACCGCCGGACCATCAATGACAACATCAGCCTTCTTCGTGTAATCTTAGCAGTTTCAACATCCTTTCCTTAACTTTTCATGCTCATGCTTTCATCACCGTAGCCAGCAAACCGACTACAAAATGGCTTACCTTTCCAAAATCAGCTACTAGATACGGTATGGACCATAGGTGTATTGAAAATCCAATTGGATTCTTCCTGATAAAATAACACTTTTACACAGCTTGTCTTTGAAAAGTTGAGCAAATCTTACGCCACCGAAAATCTAGTAACTCACTTAGCTGGCAATTTGTTACACGTGTTCAACACCAGGTGTTCTACCTGTCACTTGAACTTTCACTGCTTTCTTCCAAGCCCAATTACAAAGTTTGCACCGTTTACATAATACATGTATGGCTCAAAGCGTCAATACTTCCGATCAATGTTCACATATTCTTTTAGTAACAGCACTAACCAACTTCCCTTGATATAAACCGCAACACTGAATTGTCAAATTCGTCCGACTTAAACGCGTCCACTTTATTTGCCTAACTCTAGGCAAAATCAATGAGTTTCTGTTACTGAATTGAAACAGCTGTCTCTTGCTTCCCCGACCGCTAATCCATTCGCCATACACGTCGTTTTATGTTTTTTGTGTATCACCGCCGACATGATATTCCTCCAAGATCCTTCCTCAACGAGCTCAGCGAGAAGCCAATCTCTAGTAGTGCACCCTGCGAGACGAAATGCTGCACTGGTGTGTCAATACCAGATTTATCCACTCGCCTCGGCTAATAATAACCTCTCGCCCGTGTTTGAGCTGGCAAAAACAGTGTTACAGGTTACGGGACCGGAGCTACTTACTCCCTTGACACGAGTGTCGGGCCGGTCAAAGCGCGGTCATAAATAACAGGCCTGTCGGCAGTTGGAGGATAGATTGCAGGGGTGAGGACGTAATCAGAGACGCTGGTCCATATGTTATGGGCAGAGGTTAGCCCAGGGGGCGATTGCTTCATGTGGGTGAATTTCGGATGGCCTTTCTTCCCGTTCCGTATCCTCTTCCTCCTGCCCTGGCTGAGTGGATGGCTGTATATATTTTCTGAATAGACAAGCAGAGCTCACAGATACACCACGAGTCTCCCAGTTTCACACTGTGGAGAGGCTGGCAACCAACTTTTGAAGCGAAATGTGCCCCAATTGACTGCCACTGCACTGCCACTTCCAAGGAAAAAGCTATATATACGGTAGTTTTACCCGAATCAAGTGTTGTGCTTGAGTGGCAAATCCTTCTTCACGAGGTGAATAGGTACGAGACGAGCTGACGATCCGTTTTCCTCCGGGGATTCTGCTACTTATGCTCAAGTTGGTCCGTGTGTAGCTATGGGGAAGAGAGCAAAGCGACCAGTTCCAGTTCCAGTAACACTAACAGTAGTAGGAGTTAATCCAATGTGGTGTCAGTTCAGCAGCGTGTAGTGGCTGGAGAAAGTGGCCGTGTGGAAGCTCCGGTGGGCAGAAGTTGAGCTTATCCTCGGTGGAGGAGTGAGAGAATGTGCGCAAGGAAGGAGGGAATCATCTATTAAACTAGCTATGATCATGATGATGATTCCATCTCGGATTTTTCAACGCTTCCTCTCCTATCACCGTCATCATCAACTTGTGTGATCCAGCACGGAGCCAAACAACCTTTTCGTATTGTAAACTACCACAACACACGCCACACGGAGCACCAACTTGCTCTACACAATCTCTTGCTCTCTCTCTCACACTCTCTCTCCACTGACTACTCTATGCTGTCAAATGGAAAGTGCTGGAGCTTTTCTGCACAAAACACACATGTTACTTTCTCCGACCCGACCCTAGGCAGCTGTAACTCTTCTTCTGGTTCTTCTTCTTGTACTTTCTCTGCTCCGCTTCGTGATTTGCTCTGTCAACAACCTTGTTATGGTAAAGGACAATTGTTCCGTAAATGCTTCTTTTTTTCGTCCTCTCTTTCACAAGCAAGGCCAACTTCGTAAACTGACTTTAAACACTTTGGCAAACCGCCTACAACACACCGTCTCAGAAATGGCTTCTTTGGCTTACTGTCACAATTGCTGGAGAAAGTAGCAAGAATTTGCGCACTCGTCCCGTCGCACTCCAACACCAAGGCAAACAATACGAGAGACAAGAGTCGGAAAAACTGACTGTGAGCTGTTGAAACGTTGCTGCGGGAATGAACTCGTGGAGACAAGTGTTTAACCACGACACTACTTTCTTAGAGCACTGCCTGCTGGAGAATCCGGGAACGAGAGCCGGGACTGAGAACGGAAAAGAGGCTACTGCGACTCCTCCTGTCGTCTGTCAAACATGCTAACAGCGAGTGAATGATAGGGAAAAGAAAGAGTGCGAACTCATAGCGGAGATATGGAGGAGCTCCACAAGAACAACTTTTCAGTTTCCACAAGTGATAGCAAACAAGTAAGCGGGTAGTAGTAACTTAACTCGCATCCTTGGCACGGCCCACAGGAATCAACGAGCTGAACGAGGCTCGAGCGACTACTCTGCCTGCTCCAGCACCGAGAAAGAGGACGTCAACAAGGAGCTTTAACTCACAACTGTCGCATTCTACCCGTCTTCCCGACAACGATATCATGCTAAACTAGCGTTAATCATATCGATTTTTGAGCGTGTAAGTGTAGAGCATTTCATGTCTCGCTCTCTCTCTCTCTCCCTCCGTCTGTGTCTGTATAAATGTCCTCTTCTTGTCTTTCCCCCTTCCAGCATTGCTTTTTCACTCGCACCCTCGCCCTTGCCTTATCCCTTCCCTCGTCATCCATCCAGCTGTATAAAAGCACTTTTCCCAAACTAACTATCCCGCAATCGCCTATCTCCAGCCTACTCAAAGGACTTAGCACAACACGCTCCACGAGATCCATCCACGGAGAATCCTCTTCCGCCACGATCCTTCATCAGTAGCGAATGCACTTGAAGCCTTCTCGTTAACGGGCTTCACTTCATCCAAGTGGTGGGCAACTTGCCTCCTTCATGTTTGTTAGCTTAACTTCCTTTCGTGGTTGTTTCCTTGCTCTCCTTTACCGTCCGTCCGCTTTTATTGGTCTCACTTTCTTTTGATATCCGAAACGGGCATTATCCTCCAGACCTCTGCCAGCACTCACTCCCTCGCTACGCACACATTGAACCTTTGTTGGTCACTTGCGGTTTAAATCTCGATGCACTTGCGGGTGTGCAACCCCGTTGTAATTTTCCGT